>PVJC01037928.1:0-16985 GCA_004026665.1 Murina feae
GGGACTCAGGCCTGCAGGGGAGAACAGTTGGGGGTGCCATCCTGGTATGGGGAAGGCAGTTAGGGTCAATCAGGCCAGGCCAGCACAGGACCAGTTTGGCGTTTATCAGGCTGCCAGGGGAGTGGTTAGGGGCAATTGGCATTTGAGAGGTCAGGAGCCAGCAGTCCTGGATTATGAAAGGGATGTCGACTGCCCATTTTGGCCCGATCCTAACAGTGGGATCGGGCCTAAATGGGCAGTCGGACATCCCTCAAAGGGTCCCTGATTGGAAAGGGTGCAGGTTGGTCTATGGGACACCACCACCACCCACCACCCCCACTCCATGCATGAATTTCGTGCACCGGGCCTCTAGTTTATGATATAATAAAAACATTCAAGTTCACAAATCTATCTTCCAAGTTAATACATACAAAGTGAATCTTACTCAATAGAAAGTTACCTTGTGCCACTTTTCCAATTGCTTTGCTACATAGCCCCTTTCATTCAGATAGGAAAACCCTTTTGGAATGGAAAGAAATCTGAAAATGAAAACAAACAACAGTTTAACATTGAATCTGACAAAACACATTAAAGACTAAGATATCTCAAACAAAGAATACGTTTTAAGGAGCTCCTACCTAAAACAAAAAGGTCAACTATTATTGATTGTATTTCAAATACAAATACATTTTCACAATCTTTGCAAAAAACACATGAATCTCGTCACACTAGAGAAAATGCCACGAAATGCATGAGACACAGACTGTAAAAGAAACACTGAAGATGTAGAGGATGCCCAAGGTCCTAAAGAGGCCCTTCCACAACTTACAGCTGACCTCCTTTTTATGTTGGAACCCAGCTCTGACACACACCAGAGAACACACAGAAAATAGAACTACAAGGAAGACTGATTTAAAATTTACCTCAGAAGGAGAAGCAAACCTTTGTCCCCAAGGTGGGATAAAGCTGGCTTCATCTGAATAAGAGCATGAAGATTGGCCTAAAATAAATAATTAGGCAAATTGAAAAATTGCACATAATATATTCTCTATTTTAAAAATACCTATAATATACACATTATAATTCACTAGAGGCCCAATGCACGAAGATTCATGCAAGAATAAGCCTTCCTTCCCTTGGCTGCTGGCACCGGCTTCCCTCCAGCTGCTGCCAGGCACCTGGGACCTGGGCTGCTTCAGAGCATGCTCCCAACCCCTGGTGTGTGTCCATTGGGGCTGGGGCAGCACACAGTCCCCTCCTGCCCATCTATATGCTCAGCTCCTCCTGAGCTGGTCATGATGCCTGGCTAATTAGCATATTACCTGTTTATAAATAGAGATAATTTTCTATTAAAGTTGATGTCTGCATATTTTATCAGAAAATAATGAAGCATCACCTTGTCTTCACAGGCTTCATCAAGGATATCAAGAGCTTCAGAAGAAATTGTTTTGTTTTTATCATGTAGCTGGGTCACCAGTAATTCAATTCCCCAGTTATTGAAGAATTCAACATTAGCTCTCAATAATACTCTTAAATGTTTGGTGGCATACAGCCTACAGGCCTATAAAGACAAATGAAAACATTTTTATTTTTTATTTTTATAATTTCTTTATTAATCAAGGTATTACATATGTGTCCTCATCTCCCCCATTACCCCTCCCAACCCCCTGAAAACATTTCTAAGAAACCCCACAAACTTCACCATGAATAACCTATTTGACTTTGTTTTGGGATAGTCCTGCTACTTGAAAAGGGCAAAAAAACTGGAATTAATGATCTAGTTCTTATATGATTATTTTTTCAGGGCTAGTTGAATAAAACACTTCTATTCCTATCTAGCTACTTCCTCCCCTTTAAATGAGTACTGGATGGAGTTCTTCAGAAGAACTAAAATTTTACAGTAAGCTCAAATTCCATCCTATATCCTTACAATTTATAATTAATTTTAAAGTTTAAAAAGGAAATTAACTGACTAAAGTCTATTAAACAATCAAGTACCTAGTTATTAAAAAAACAACAGTATCATTGTCTGTTATACTCACATCAGTGGCTGCAGTTAGGATCTTGGAGAGGATGACTCTGGCCAGCCCGTCTCTGCTGTAATCCAAGCTGGAAACAGTCAGTTTTAGCAAGTGATCTTGGTTTTTCAAGGAGCAAAGGTTAAGGAGACTAAAAAACAAACAAACAAAACAAACAAAAAAACAGAATAAAAATAATGAAGTTTATTAGAAATTATTGTATCAATTTGTTAAACCACTAAACACTTTAAAATTCCTAATATGAACAGGCTTTTCTAAAAGAAATCGTTTAATGACAAGTGAAAACAGAATCTAGAGATGCTCACCACTGAAATACGCTGCATTTTTCCAGCATTTTGACTCCATGAGGGTGGCAAGAAAGTGTTCCAATAAATAAAAAGTAGTGTTGACTAAGGGTGGTCAATAAGCCGTTATTTTGAAGACTTCTTTCAGGTTTCATTCCAGAGGAGGCACTGAGCCACTGAACAATATCTTTTACTAGATCTTCTAAGTACCCTTGCCCATCCTAAAAGTAAATACATTGTGATATTGTTAGAAAAGAACTTAGTACCTATAATTAGAACAATTAACTTTAATCAAGTCCAAAAAATTTAATAATGATGAAGTTACATTAGATTATCAATCACTTGCATACCTTGTTTATAATAGAAAATATAACATTGTTGTACTTAATCCCAGTAGACACAATGCTACATGAAGATGGTGTTATTTTCCATTTTACAAGGAGTAAACCAGTTTTTCTAGAAGGCAAATTACTGCCCAAAGTCACAAAAACTAGCAGGATTCAAATTTAGGTCTGTGCTCATTCCCTATGTGTATAAATAGAGTTTATGCATTTTCATAAGTAAAAGGGAGCAAATACAATAAAAACATTTGCTCTGGAAAATACTCAATGTACTCATTACCTCTTCAGACTCAAGAAGAAATTCTGCAAACTGGCAGCCCACGACTGTAAGCTGCTTTGACTTGGCAAAACCCAGGTCCAGGTTGGCATATAATTTACTGCTGGGCTTGTAAAAGTAAAGTAGTCTTCGTACAAACCTAAGATAAAAATTAAATTAGCAGCCAATAAACCAAGCAATTATTTTAGAATCTTAACCATAACTTATGAAAAAGTAAGGTTTTGAATGTTTTATCTAAACCACTTGGTGGTGGGCATATGTACAATATACAGATCTTGTAACAGAAACCCACCCCTATATGTTCATGTTGACCAATGTCACCCCAATCAATTTAATAAATAAACAAACAAACAAACAAACAAACTTAATAAATAAAGTAAGCAAACAAACCGAGGTAAATGACAAGAAATTTAACAAGCACATTTGGTACATCACACACACCCACCCCACCCCCAATAAAACAACCCCCCAAAACCCTTTATTTTAAAGAGTACCTTTGGCTAGAAGATAAGGTTGGATAAACAGCCACCTGGACATAAATTTTCTTCTATTGTATTTTATGAAGAACTTTGTACTATGGCTCTATAAATTAATCTCATAGTAGATAATTTTAAGCATGTTATCATACTACTAGGGGCCCGGTGCACAAAAATTTGTGCACTCAGGAGGTCCCTCAGCCCGGCCTGTGCCCTCTCGCAGTCTGGGACCCCTCTGGGGATGTCTACCTGCTGGCATGCCTGGCCAGCCTGGGTGAGGGGCTGATGGCTGTTTGCAAGCTGGCCAAGCTCCCCAGTGTGGACCCTCACTCCACTGGGGTGTGGCCAGCCTGGGTGAGGGGCTGAGGGGCGTTTTCAGGCTGCCCACAGCCCCTTCAGGTTTTGGGTTACTACTGGGGTACCTGGGCAGCCTGGGTGAGGGGCTGATGGCTGTTTGCAGGCTGGTAAAAGCCCCTCAGTGGCGTTCCTCACCCCATTGGGGTGCCTGGGCAGCCTTTCAGGCTGCCCACAGCTCCCATTGACCCAACATCCCTGCAAGGCTGGCTGGAAGCAGGTTTCTAGGGTTTATTTATCTTATATAATTGATACACTGTTCCTTTAAGCCAAGGCTTAGCGGGTAATGAAGCCTCCTGTATGCTTCAGCTCTGTGACTTCTATAATTGAAAGAATGTTGCCTTATTAGACGTGCCCAGCCAGCCTAGGCAGACAGTTTCCTCCATCGCTGGTGCAATGGAAGCCTGATGTTTGCTTCAGCTCCGTGGCTTCTATAATTGCAACAATGTTGCCTGAGCGAGGAGAAGCCCAGCTGGCCTAGACAGACAGTTTCCTCCATCGCTGGTGCAATGGAAGCCAAATCTTTGCTTCAGCTCCATGGCTTCTATAATTGCAACTATGTTGCCTGAGCCGGGAGAAGCCCAGCCGGTCTAGGCAGACAGTTTACTCCTGGTACAATGGAAGCTGCCTGTTTACTCCAGCTCCATGACTGCCGGCCTCCATCTTGGCTGGGTTAATTTGCATACAGGTGGGCGTGGCTTAGGTGTCCCATAGAAACGGTCAATTTCAATATTACTCTTTTATTAGATTAGATGATTTTGTCTTTTTTTTCCACAATTAGGCAAAAAGCCATGTATAAAAGCTGTAAATAAATTTTAGGTTACTGAATTTATGAACTAATAAACATAAATTTCTGATATGTCAATGTTCTAGTTTTCAACATTATGTTCTAAGCTTCCATTTAATTTAATTAAATTAATTTCATTCACTATAATCCAATCTAATAGTGGGAGAAACAGTTGAATGAGACATCATCTCTGTTCTCAGGAAGTATAAATAGTGCTATGCCTCTTTATTCCAATGTGGTTTGTACAGTCTACATATTTCTCAAATTTTAATGCAGATATTAAATTAAAATCACAAGTGGGTAAATACAATAAAAAATATGATATAAAGGCCCCCTTTTCTTCTCCAAGTACATCCATACTGGTGGCTGGTTACCTACCTCAGAGGCAGTAGAAAGCATGGCAGTACTAAAGAAGAGCATTGGAGCTGAAGTGCTGCATTTGCTATGTACATTGAGTATGTCTTGGGGAAGGTGTGGGGTATTAACTTAAGGGGAGTGTAAAGAAGAGAAAGAATAGCTAACTCTCCAAAGGCAGATGGGAATAGAAGTGACATATTAATAATGGCCCTCATTTTGGGAGGGAAACACTATATTCTTATTATGCCATTTCATACATTAGGATTAAGATTACTACATAGTTGATATTATCCAATTTAAGAAACTTTTATATTAAGTACTTCATTTGCTCCACAACTAAAACTTACAATGTAAATAACTAGAAAGAAAATTAACTGATGCTTTCTGTTATAAGACTATTTATATATAAAAATATATAAAAAGATAACCCACAATTAACAATTTTTCCACTTTATGATGGTGCGAAAAAATAAGCATTCGGTAGAAACTGTACTTTAAATTTTGAATTGTGAACTTTCCCCAGGCTGGCAATATATGGTACAATACTCTCTCCTGAGGCTGGGCAGTGGCAGCAAGCCACTAGTCCCAGGCAGGTATGTGATCATAAAGGTAAACAATCAATACTCTGTGCTGTCGGAGATTTTTATATATGGTGTTCTGAACACGTTCAAGGTAGGCTAACCTCTGATGTATGTTCAGTAAGTTAGGTATTATAAAGCACTTTTGTCTTTCAACTTATGATGGGTTTATAGGCACGTAACCCCATTGGAAGCCAAGAAGCATCTGCATGTATGTGTAAAATACCAAGTACATATGTACATATACATCTCCAAATCACCAATTATTATTTTAGCAAGTATTAGGTATAATTCAAAGCTAAGTTCTTTACACCTAAAAGCAAAATAGTTCTTACATACCTATGTAACTGTTCATCTTTATAGTTTCTTAGGTTTACATTTGGCCACTGGAAAAACAGAATGTTTACATTATAAAAGTATTTACCAAACCAAACATATAATGATGATGAATTACAATGAATAAAATGAAGACAATCACACCATCACCAAGAAGTATCCTGTCATACCTTAAGAATGGTCCCTATAAGATTCCAATTCCACTCAAGATTCTCTTTATGTTGAAGGACTTGGCTATCTCTAAGGTTCATTAAAAGAGCCTCCTCTGTATCCTAAAATCATCAGAAATAAGGAAAACTAAGCCAAATTTTCTTGCATCAGAAAAGTTTAAAATTTAAAAACAAAAGAAAATATTTTTCATTTTAAAATGAATTATCAAATGTTTTTTAGTTCTAAAGTTGTAAAACACAAATCTACACTGCCCAGTCATTATAAAACTTGGAAGCCATCTGGAAATCCATATGCATGAATAAAACTGAAAAGTCAAGCAAGTATATGTACTTGTATACTAAAATCCAAGCAAGTATGTGATACTTAAGGAAACGAGTTATAGATTGCGATTTCTTTTCAGTACCTTAAGAACAAATATATCTTTCTGAACTCTGAGATATTGATCCCGTTTCTGATGTGTTGCAATTGCTTTCTGAATAATGTGATCTAAATGAAGGCTGTAAGGCTTAGGTCCTCGTTTCTTCATTTCATGGAAGCGTTTTAAACAGTTCAAGGCTGCACTGGCTCTCCTAATGAGAAAAACATTCAATTAACATTATAGCGAGCTAGCATAATTTTAAAGAGATCACTTTGGTAAATCACTCTATTAAAACACAAATTCAAGGATAGAAATGATCACTATAAAGTAAATTATCTAATCAAATTTGGAACCACAAAGAAAAAATATCAAGAACACTGGAAGAAATTCATGGCCATAAAAATTTAAGTCCATCAGGCTTTGGGAAAGCACATTCTTCCATCATGAAAGTACTAAAATAAAAGCTGAAAGCTACCCTTACACATGTAAGCCTACAGTCAGGATCAAAATGGTCCCTAATGTCCCAAGTTTATAATTCAGCTTCAGTTTTTAAATAATAGTATTTTCATTAATAGAATTAAAATCAATAAATAGAATATTATTTATCTATAGTCACGCCCACATGTGTACTTCTGAATAAAGCCAACTAAACTTTTGAGAATGTATTATAACTGTCAACAAAATTTCATAGTTCTGAACAGCTATGAATTACAATTCACTAATATTATATAAAATATGAGGTCCAAATACATAGATGATTGAGGTTGTAACTGGGGAAAAACACACACACACACACAAAAAGCACATACCCCTGGCCTAGACATAATCTTTACCAAATGAAAAAATTCCTACTAGCACTTTCCAGTCAAATTCCTCATCCTTTATCCTTTTTTATTATTAGCACTGGCATTTTAGCCGAATTATAGTTATCTTACCATACTTTTGTTCATAAATTCTATGTTTGCAATATATCCTTTAGAGTTTAGCTTACTTCAATGCCTATAATAAGGTTTCTAAAGTCCCACATTAATTTAACCCCACATATAATATACATTGTTAATGTTTGTGCTTTATTAATTTGAAATAATTTAGGTATTTTTTAAATAGTCTGAATTGCTGCTCAAAACATAAAAAAGTCCAAAAAAGTCACAACCAAAGTTTTAGTGATCTGGTAGAAAGTCTATGTCCTTGTCCAAGAACATGCTAGAAACATGCTAGAAAAAGTTTGTATTGTGGCCTACAATACAAATTATAAAAAAAACTATTAATTTCCCCCTTATCTGTAAGGCTTCCCTGAAAGAATTTCCAAGCATACCTTACACATGCTACCTTTTAAAAAGAAGCTTATCTAAATGGTGGGTATTAAAGGTGCCAGGCACAAACTTTGCCAGAGCTCTGATACTTACAGTCTCTTTTCCTTAGGGATATCAAAGGATGCTGCCATATTCATTAGGGTTGGCAGGCAGTGCAAGTGATGGCTGTGTGAATGAGGAAGAATTGTGTTTGCCTAAAATGAAACATAACATTTTGTGAGAACTGAGAAATAGAAATATTTTACATTCTACATCAGCAGTTGCCAACCAGTGGCCTGTGAGGTCCAAAAGGTTGGTGATTGCTGTCCTAGACTATCCACAGATATAAAGCTAGAGTCTGAGATCTTACTCATGAAATTAACTTAATGATTTACCTTCCAATATTTATAACTTTTTTCCTACCTACTTTCAATGAGATGATGTAACAAATAGATTCACATTACATTAACAAAACTGTTTCATAGATCTTTTATTATAACATTAAATTATAATTTTTAAGCGGTAGATAATTAAACTCAATTCTCAAATAATCTAAAAAACAATATATCAAAACTTAGATCCAGAGCTATGTTACATTAAAAATATTTAAAATGCTAGATGCAATATAACTTATTGACTTAAGTTTTAAAAATCATTATCAAACAGGTTTGCTTCATATTCTGACAATATTTAAAATAAGAAACTTATTAACTATTGCTTTCTAAATAAAATTCTACCACTCAATCTGCTTTTATCAATGAAGATAACTAAATTAATTAAATGTGGAAGCCAAAATATGCAAGAATAATAAGCAATGAACTAATAACATTGCTATACTAATCAAAATTACCAGCTTTTATATTTCAAGAGAATCATGGAATTCTGATGTATAGGTAAAAGGAACAGATGAAATATATAAAAGTGGTTCCTTTATAGAAAAGCAAATAAATATAAATGTTGATATACTTACAGGAAATATTTTAAGAATTAATAATAATCAAACTTGAGAACCTGAAATATTACTTAATTCGTTCATAGATGGGCTGGAGAACAGAGTAGCAAGTGGCTAAATAAATGATAAACAAGAATGTTATCATTCAACTCTGTTTAATTCTCTTTCTTTCACTCACACAACCCAGTTGCTAAGTGGAAAACAAACACAAACAGAAAACAACTGGGCCAGCCGGTGTGGTTCAGTGGTTGAGCATCAACCCATGCACCAGGAGGTCACTGGATCGATTCTCAGTCAGGGCACATGCCTGGGTTGCAGGCTTGATCCCCAGCAGGATTGTGCAAGAGGCAGCCAATTGATGATGTTTCTCTCTCATCAATGTTTCTATCTCTCCTTCTCCCTTCCGCTCTCTCTAAAACCAATAAAAACAAATAAAAAAACAACTGGGATGTAGGGGTGCTAAAACAACAACAAAAATACACTGCCAATAACAGCAAGTTATACTTATGATTTTAAAAGACTTGCCATAAGGTTTCTTCTTCTTTGACAAGTTTAAAATGGTTCTTTTTATTTAGTATTAATTAAGAAGTGACCTAGAAACAAGAATTTCTATCTTATCATCCAAGTCCCCTTATTGCTGGGAGTAAGGAATGGTCAGATCACTAGCTCCTTTTTCCCAGAAGTTATTGATATCACAATATCATGGGGAAAAATAAAAAAGGATTACACCCTGTGAACCTCAACCTACAAGCTGACAGAGAAGACTATGTTCAAACACAGCAGTGATATTTAAAAATTTTACAGTTTTCTAGATTTCAGGCACCGAGTACCATATTCCCTTCTAGCTGATTGAAGTAATATCTACAGTTTTTTAATTCCTAAAAATAGAAAGTCTTTCAAACAGCGATTAAGAATTATAGCACCCAAGTTGTTAATATTGAAAGTTAGTATAAAATATTAATGATATGAGGCATACTATTAGTATGTAAAAGCTTACCATATGTAAAAGCTCTCCTAAAAGGATGGTAGCTCTAACTGAGATATGGTCATCGCTGTTTGTTATCACTTCAACCAAACCCTTTTAAAAATAAAAATAAAATACCATAGTTGCAAAATAGTATATATGAACATATTTATATATCATTTGTCTGTTGCTCTGAAAAAATTTTTAGTAAAAATATATAAAATAAAATAGTATTTATAAGTCTTACCTCTAAAAGTCCATTACAAATAAATGCAGAGAGTACTAGTGCCAAATAATTATCCATGAGGTCTGGTCTGTAATAAACACAGCACAGAAACAGTTTCACTAATATTCATATATTACATAATTTCACATAAAAACAGTAATCGTAATAAATTGGAACCATTTCTGTATCTAAATTCTACCTGGATCTGGCACGATGAGGAAGAATAGTTTTTGCTTCAGCTGCTACAAAGCCATCTGAGAGCCTCCAACTGTCTTGGAATCTACCTGGATCTAAAATAGTTAAAAATAAGTAGTTAGGAGAAAATTAAACAAGTGTATATAATTACCAGCTAGCCAGGCTATAAATAATCTTTTTAAATATTAGGAAAAAAATAGGCCAAAAAATGGCATACAGAAAAAAAAAAATGATTTCTATAAATGTACACAAATCTAACTATTTTGAGACTCTGGGGTCATTTGACTAAAATAAAATTAAATCATATAATTTGAGAATTATATAGGTTTCTTATTGTCTCCTTTTCCTTTTTTGGTCCATATTTTTATTAATTTCATTGCTCATTTGAAGAGCTAGAATGACAGAGAAGAAACTAAAAATTTATTATTTTTAGAAATTTATTGGAGGTTTTACTTTTATATTAATTTCATGCCACTGTAATGCAACAAGAAAATTATACTCAATATGTAGTTGAGTACTTTTTCTTTGAGGGACTATCTCCATTATATTGCCATTTCAAAAATTATAACGTTTGAATAGATGCAGTGCACCTCAATACTTACCTACACTGAGCAGCGCTTCTATGAACTCTTCAGTCACCACAGGCAGAGGAAGACGAAATATGTCATAAAGTACTTCAAGCAGACCTCGCTGCAAATGCAAATAAATACAGTTCATTAACTTTTATGGGGGGAAAAATCTTTGCTTAAAGATGTACTGAATGTTCTATTCTCAAAATAAAAAACTGATAAAAACACAACTAATAGGCTATACTACTCTCTGAATGTGGATTCATTCTTTGACTCTAGTGGACAAAAAAACCCAGGTTCCAGTCCAAAAATTCCTTTTCAAAATGGTTCACTGGCTGGGAATTTCTCCATAAGTCAGTCAACCCTCTTCATGTGGAATGGAGAATTTAGGATTTCAAGCCCTTGCATGCCCCTCCAGGATGTCAATAAAATTGGTGGCATTTGATGCTGTCCCTGTGGACACTGGTCCCAAACCCAGTATAACTAATGGTTATCTTTGCTCAAGTCAGTGTTACAACTGAAGTCTGTTGAAATGCATTATAAAACTTGAGTGAAGCTCTTCCTAGGGACAATGTGGGCTTCAATGTCAATGACACATCTATCCAAGATGCTCCATCATGCACCGTGGCTGGGACACAGCTCAGGTGATTATCCTGAACCACCCAGGCCAAATCAGTGCTGGTTAAGCACCTGTGCTGACTGCTGCAAGTTTGCTGAGTAAACCTGTGAGAAGACTGATTATCATTCTGGGAAGAAGCTGGAAGATCGCCCCAAATTCTAGAAATCTGTTGATACTGTCATCATTGCTGTGGTCCCTGGCAAGCCCAGGTGTGTTGAAATCTCCTCCTCTGGGGTCATTTTGCTGTTCATGATATGAGACAGATGGTTGCTGTGGGTGTCATTAAAGTAATGGGCAAGGCTGCTGGAGCTGGCAAAGTCACCAAGTCTGCCAGAGATCTCAGGATCTCTGAGGACTACATGAATTTTGCCACTAATTCCTGACACCCAGCCTTAATCAGCATTGGAAGGAAGAACAGTCTCAGAACTGCTGTCTCTACTGGCCATGTATGCTTAATAGTTTTAAAAAATGGTTAATGATAATGCACCGAAAACCTTCAGAAGGAAGGGAAAATGTTCGTAGACCATTTATTCTGAGAGAGGGGGAGGGGGCTTTAAATTATTAAGTTTTTAAAATTAATACTTTTTAATGAAAACCACTTGACCAACCTTTTGTTGCACAATTTTAGACCCACTAAAACAGTTTATTGAGACAGAGAAAACCAAAACCAACAAAAAACCAGAATATATTTCAGAAAACTACAGCTATTGGGCCTATATCAGATAAAAAATATATTAGATAAAAAATAACTATTAAATGTTTACTAAGTACAAAATTTAATCTCTTCAATAAATCTTTAGTAACTCCATTGTACACATGAAGACACAGGTTAAAAGGTTAAAAGTAATATGCCTGCCCAGCAGGCAGGGCTCAGTAGCTGAGCATCAACCTATAAACCATGAGGTCACAGTTTGATTCCCAGTCAGGGCATGTGTCCTGGTGTGGGCATGATCCCTGGTGGGGGTGTGCTGAAGGCAGCCAATCAATGATTCTCTCTCATCACTCATGTTTCTTTCTCTCTTTCTCTTTCTTTCACACATACTCTCTCTTTCCCTTCCTCTATGAAATCAATAAAAATATGTATTTTTAAAAAGTAATATGCCCAAGGTCATAGAACTATAAGTAAAACCAGTAGTCAAACCTCAATCAGCCAAACTCCAAAACTATGTTCCTTCATCACTGCTGAGTAAGAAGTCAACTAAACTGCCCTAACCTCTAGATGCCTGCTTCTGGATCTTTCCATCCATAACCACATCCATTTCCAGCATTACCTGAAATAACCTTTTTACAATTATTTTCCTCTATTAAAAGTCCAAAAAATGAAACAATCAGAATAACTTTTACAAACCCTTATTTCCATATTTGGTATGCAAAGTACTCCTATTAGAGACTGAATCCCAGAGTTTCCAGGTTTGCATAAATTAATAATACCTAAAGTATAAAAAGAAAAAAAATCATTGACTTGAATTTCAAAAAAAAAATCTATATTTTCTCTTTAAGTTCGGGTTCAAAATGATTTGCTTAAGTTATCAAAATGGTATTTCTCAAACTCTGATTTTGCTGTAATGTGAGAGATTACAGATTATGATATAGTCTGGGTGGTTGCATCTCATGAAGCAACTATGTTCTGGAGTTCATCTATCAATTTTACATTTTGAAATATATATAACGTTACAAATATACAAAAGCTTATAAATCATGAACAGTACCACAGTGTCTAAATACTATTTAGAAAATTATTTCTGTAAGAAAAATGTTTTCAGAGTTCTAACGTGTAATGCCGGTATTTCTCTCCTTACTTCAATAGGAGGGCTGAAAACTCTCAACCATCTAAGTTTCTAATGATGGATCCGTATTAGAGGACAAACTGAAGCATGGTAGAAATAATGTTTAAGAGATGCAAGGGAACAGAATGGGAGAGCTTAGAGACTGGAAGTAAGGAGAATGAGAAGAGAGTAGCTAGGCTGTCCTGGTGGTTAGAGCAGGATAGCATTCATGTGTTGGTAAAACAGCTCTAATGGCAAGGAAGTTGAAGGATGGCAAAAGATGATAGTTGGAGCTATAGGAAACAAAGTTACAGTGAATTCTGAGGTAAGGGCAGTGATAGCTAAACTTGGCGGAAGGACTGTGTTGGTTTTTATGTTAAAATAGTGCGTGGAGACCCTGACCAGTGTGGCTCAGTGGATAGAGCATCGGCGTGTGGAATGAAGGGTCCTAGGTTCGATTCTGGTCAAGGACATGTACCTTGGTTGCGGGCACATCCCCAGTAGGAGGTGTGCAGGAGGCAACTGATCAATGTTTCTCTCTTATCGATGTTTCTAACTCTCTATCCCTCTCCCTTCCTCTCTGTAAAAAAATAAATAAAATATATTTTTTTAAAAAATGGTGTATGGAGCCTGGTTAAGTATGAAAAAAGAATGTGTCATCATTGGGCCCTCATAAATACCTAGTTTATCCATGAGGTTAAGGGGAAATAGGCAGTCATGGGGACACAGCATGAATGGAGATTGTTACTAAAGCACTGAGAGGTCAGGAGACGTCAGTGAATACATATGGCTCAGGGCCAATGGCTAGGATAGTAATTTGTATGGAGAAGATATCTTAGTTAGCGTTACCTAAGTACACAAATATGTTTAGGAAATTTTTCTTCTGTTTACTGTTACTTTCCTTTATATGTTATTCCTTAAATTATTCTACAAAGTCAAGAAGGAAGAAGGTATTTATTAATATAAAATAGCACACTTAGTGGTAGTATTATTTTAAGAAATATGTTTGCTTTCTATTCTACAGAAAGATAAAGCATGCTTACTCCCTCTTCTCAAGAAATGTAAGACTACTAATAGCCTACACCTTGCTTATTTGGCATTTAGTTATGTTTTATAGTGTACTTTTAGGTAACAAACTTTAGTTACATATACAGCTAACACACACACACACACACATATATATCACATTTAATTTTTTTAATTGCCCAGGTAATCCTGAATACACAGACTTACAAATAGTCAATTTTAATAATGCTATACAAATTCTTTTAGCTCTAAAAATAACATGTAAGGTAAGAGTAGATTAATATCTACATTAGATGCTGCAATAATAACTTAACATTTGAAAACAAAGTCAAGTAACTTACCTGCCCATGACCGGAATGTTGCTATGATCCCCATTTTACTGGCTAGAAACCTCGCTTCTCTGTCCTCTCTGTGTGTGGTAGTGGAGGGGGAGGGAAGAGGGAGTCAAAGAAATATGGTAAAGTAAAAAGTGAGTTTTTCCTGGTACTGTATCAGGATAAACGCTATCATTAGTTAGCAATTAAGTATTTACACAGGAAATTAAATAATTTGTTAAAAAAACAAAGATTAGGTCTACCTCAAAGCAAATTACCTAATTACATGGGAAATTCCCTCGCCAAATGATTCACAACATGGTTTAAAATAAGTTATAAATTTTGGCTTTTCTATTTAATTCTACATTTCCTATTCTTTTGGGAAAATATTCTTGGATAACTCATTAACACCTTTAATGCAGCACTGGAGACAACACCAGCCTACTTAGTAAGCATTTCTCTCTGGAGGCTGCCCCTCAGGAGAGAAAACTACCATGTAAACCTCTTACTTTTATCACGTGTATTCTAGTTGCTTCAAAATTTTTACCCAAACTTATTAGAGCATTTCCAACAAGCAAGCTCAACAACCTATTCACTGAAATGTGATTAAATAACTGGATAGTGTTAATATCAACAGCTTCTTTCTTCTTTGTAATTGTGTATCCAATCATGTCACTTGTTCCTTTCTATGCAATAGTTTATGACAATTAAGCAACAGAGCTATAGTTTTAACCCTTGAACAACACAGGTCTGAACTGCACAGATTCACTTAAATGCAGATTTTTATTTATAAATATGTACACTACTGTAAATTCATTTCCTCTCCCTTATGATTTTAACATTTTCTTTTCTCTTGCTTATTTTAAGAATGCAGTATATTTGTATTTAAGTTTTGGGGGAGACAAAAATTTTGGGAAAGAAAAAACAGAAGTGATAAAAAATGACAGAAAAATCATAGAGCAGTAATCAGGTAGTCTACAAGAGAAATGAAACATGTAAAAACACATACACAAAAACAAACACACTAAGCTCTGTAGCATCACTCAAAATGAGAATATAACAGAAACTAAAATGGGGGGGGGGGTAAGGGTGGTTGAAGAAATGAGAATTGGACAACTATTTAAGTTTTCGATGCTCCTTTTCTTAAAAATGTTAGTAACATCACTTATATAGACTGCCTGGTCATCCATTTTCTAACCTACTCACTAAATTTTTAGTATTTTAAAAAACATTTATTTCCTTATTCCCTGCCAAAATGTACTCATGCTCCCATTAACCTCCCACACTCCAGAAACTTAGTAAAAGTAAAGTACAGACCCAAATAGGAAAAAAGGAATTTTGGTGCAATGTATTTTCCCCCTGCTAACTCTAAAATATCCCGGGTTCCTCTCTTGCTCATCCTGATAAATGCCCCCATCCCCTTGAGATTCTGTGTCCTACTCCTTGGATCCTGTGTACTGTATATGATATCACCACCACTATAGTGATTATTTTATGTTTATAACCCAGAAGACCCTAAGAAAGGGAGATTGTTGATAGGCTTGATCCAACTGAAAAGTTGTCTCTAGCTGGTGGGTGGCAGACAAACTAATCTGGGAGAGATTCAAAGCACTAGGATTCGAGCAATTCTTGCTGTGTTTGAAAATGGAGGGAACCATGTGGCAAAGAAAGAAGGTGGTTTCTAGAAGCTGAGATAGGCCCTAGTCAGCAAGGAAAGAGAGTCCTAAGTTGTAGAAAAGCAAGTAAGTGAATTCTGCCAACAATCTGAGTGAGGTTGAAAATGGATTTTTCACCACAACCTTCAGCTAAGAGCTATATCAGACTCCTAAGTTACTAAATTGTGAGGTAATAAAATGATGTTATTTTAACCTGCTACACATTGGTAGTAATTTGTCACAAAGCAAAAGAAAATGCATATACTCTTCATCAATAAAGAGAATGTCCAAGTGTCATTTAAAAAGACAAGAAAAGGGCTTAAAAATCCTGAATTCAAAACTTTGCAAAAACAGGTTTGAGAAGTCTTACACAAAGAACATCTTAGCTCAGGACATGATATGTTAGGATGTGGTAAGTCCACAGTGATAAATGTGATTAAAGATATAAAACCACTGTTTTGATCAAGAGAAAAATAAAAAAACAATATAAATATAGGGATATTTCACAGGATTCCAAACTTAGTGAGGAATTTAATAGCTACAGCTCAAAATAAGCAAGTATGTCTGCAACCCAAGAATCCTACTAAGAAAACACCTCATATCATATTTACTGGAATTGTGTCATTTGCAAAATCTTTACATACAGTACATTATTTGACCCCTGAATCAGTTTAATTAAAAGGTTATTCTAGAATATCTAGTAAATTATGTGCTTTTCTCTCCCAAAAGACCCTGAAAATTATCCTGTCTCATTTCTAGAAAATAATCTTTACCCTAACTCCTTTTATTTCCCTTTGAACTTTACGCTCAAAATTCTACCTACACTATCTTCTTGTTTACTCAATTTGTTAAGGAAGCTTTTTATTCCACTCCCTTATTCCATTCTTTTAGTCTCTCAATGTAATTACGTTAAAAATACATACAATAAAAAAAACCCCAAAGATCTAGGTTTCTACTGCAGCCTTACTTTTTAAGAAAATTCTCATCCAAGGATATGGGGTGTATTTTTAGAGAGAGGAAGGGAGAAGAGAAGAGGTGAAGAGGTGAAGAGGGAGAGAGGGGGAGAGGGG
>PVJC01037929.1:0-16993 GCA_004026665.1 Murina feae
TCTCCCATATTGTTTTAATTATTATTTTAAATGTTATATACCCAGAAAATGGATTATTGTGCCAAAAGCATGAACAGATTATGACTCTTATTTATTACCAAATTGCTTTTCTACAACATTTTTCCAGTATACGAGTACCAACATTCGATAGAATCAATTTTAGTGACTTTTATCTATATTGGAATAGTGTCATTTAAAAATCTTGTTGCCAGTTTAGTTAGCTGGTTTTCAGTTGTTGGCTCTTTGATTATAAGGATGGTGAGTAATCTTATTGTTCATGTGTTTATTGACTAGATGCATTTTTTTCTTTGATGAAGTACTTTATTTACATTCTTGAATATTCTTCTAACAAGTTTGCTAAAACTATGGATTGAAGAAGCCAGAAAACAATTTAACATGAAGAGAGAAAGAAAAGCAAAAGCTACAAGTCTTGTCCTTAGGACACATAGCCTAGCTGGTAGACTAGACTAAAACATTCTGGAAGATCTTCTAAAGCAGCTGTCGCCAGCCTTTCAGACCTCACGGACCACCGGTTGGCAACCACAGCTGTAAAGAATATTCTCTAAGTCATCCACCCTGACTGGGCTCCCTTGGCAGTTCACAGTAACACCATCCTTTGTCCTCTCTTTACCCTTATATTATAAGGGGTGGGGTGTCCCTCTTTCAAAACCAATCAGTTAATTTCTTGAAGTTTGGTCTTATATTTTATAAAAACTTGAACATGCTGTAAGATTGGAGCAAATGATCAAAGTTTTTCTTTTTCATGAGAGAATGCTGTAGTTCTTACTTTTTTCTTTTAATTTAAAACTATTTTGACAGAAAATAGCATAATAGTTTTTATAAGCTTAAATTGGTATGTATTGATATGTATAATAGTATGGGTTATTTATTATGTTTTTGGAAATTACTCCTTAGCATGCTGTAGTTGTGAAAAAAATTTTTTTTTGAAAATTTTATTTTAGACTTAGGAAGGATCTTAGAGATGTTCAGGACTCCTATTTTTTTTTTTATTTTTTTTTTTACACATTTACTAATGGGAAAATATCTTAAGAGTTTTAAAAGCAAAATAAAACATCTTTTTTACACTCAAAACTTACACTAATAAAAGACTTAATCTCCCTGTACATGCATTAATTTCTTTCCTTTGAAAGTGTTAGACTGTAGCCCTGACCGGTTTGGCTCAGTGGATAGAGCGTCGGCCTGTAGCCTCAAGGGTCCCAGGTTCGATCCCGGTCAAGGGCATGTACCTTGGTTGTGGGCACATCCCCAGTAGCGGGTGTGTAGGAGGCAGCTCGTCGATGTTTCTAACTCTCTATCCCTCTCCCTTCCTCTCTGTAAAAAAATCAATAAAATATATTTTAAAAAAAGAGAAAGAGACTGCAAACTTTAAATTGAATTTATAGTAACAGTTCAACTAGCATTCATGATATATAAAGTGACTAAGATATGCTGATTTTTATTTAAATGTTAACATGGTTAAGATTTTTTTCCTACTACCGGTTTTAAAGTATTATTTATGATTTATTCTTTTGAGAAAATTATTAAGAATTTATACTATGCTCATGTAATCTACAAAATAAGTATAGAACAAAAAAGCACAAAGTATAAAAAGACACATTTTCTAAAATACTTTTGTTTGAGGAAATAATTTTATATTTACTAAAGATATATGAAGAGGATTATTCTAACTTAATTAAACATCAATTTCTTTAAATATTAAACAAGATTTTATTATCAAATCTTTTCTATTTAATTAGAGAAATCGAATTATTTTTAAAAGTACATTATATATAAAAATACATTATGTATATACTAGTGACCCAGTGCATGAATTCATGCACATTGAGAGGAAATTAATTAGAAGAAATATTTTAATATCGCTATTCATCCTTTCTCTATAACTGAAGTGTCAGAGGTGAAAGAAAATTAGTAAAATGTACATGAAAATAATATGTAAATTGATCAATAAATAAACAATAGCATCATGATATAACAACAAAGACATGATATGAAAACAACAAAAGCATGATATAAAAACAACATTGATACAATGACTGATAAATTGATTAAACTTATTCTAGTATCTCCCTATATACCACATTAAGAGTAAAAACACTTTCAGAGTGCTTGACTAATTTCCCTGGTGATGAATTATTTACAACTTAACTTATAGGGTGATTTAATACATGAGATAATGTTGGTGAAACACTTAGTACCTGGCTTGTCACATTGATAAGTGTCCAGAAAATTCAAAGACCTCTTAAAACTGTTGTTTTATTATATAATTAAAATTATTTTAATCCCTTCTTCTATCATGTGAACTCTTGCAAATAACTCAGTGTTTTGGATCTAATCCATGTTTAATACATATTTTAGAGAAGTTTTAATGAATGTTGTTGCATAAAGGATTATAGAAACTCAGAAGGGGAGGTGATTAATTCTGAACACGAGGTTGAGGAAGACTTGAGTGTAGTAGGCATTTGGACTTTCACACCTGTACTATGGTTTTGACAAGTAGAAAAGAGCAAAAAAAGTGCATCTGAAGCTAAGGGAATAACTTGCAGTTTTAAGAGAAGTGCTATCTTAGCTTAGCATTCATAGTAGAACCTACTTCATGAATTGTTTTGCAGAATAAATGCATCTAAAGTACTGGCACAATAAGAATGCAGTAAATATTGGCTGTTATTTTAACAACCCATATATAGACTACATGTTGAATAACAACAAAAATTCATTTCTGTGTGTGTGTGTGTGTGTGTGTGTGAGAGAGAGAGAGAGAGAGAGAGAGAGAGAGAGAGAGAGAGAGAGAGAGAGATGGCAACATTTCCTTAATATTTTTGTTTGCAATACCTGTTAGAAAGCAACAAAATAGCATTTAAAATGTTGTTTATTTCAGCTATATATTATTCTTCCCTTTTGTTTGAATTAGTGGGACAATACTTTGCAAAGGGTTTTTAATGATCAGCTGTTAAGGATTATCATGCCATTGTTCCCCATTGGCTTAGCTAAATTTGAGAGAAAGCTATTTTAAGTGACAGCTTACAACAGTTGCAACTGTTTAATATGTGAAAACAATTAAGAGATAGATGTGTGAAGTCCAAGGTTACTCTATTTGAATAAAATACATATTTTGAATTATAGTATTTTCTATAGCAATGTAACTAAGATTTTTTTTGGTTATATTCTCTTTAAATTTTTTTATTTTGATATACTTTCCAGTCTTAAAAAAGTTGCTAAGGATAGTACTAAGTATCCTCATATATATCATTACCCTCATGATGCCCATAATTTACACCTAATACTTAAGAGTGTGTTTTCTGAAATCGAGAAAAAAATAAGGACGCTTGCTTACATAATAAAAAATAATTATCAAAATTAGAAAATTAACATTGATACAATACTGCAGTCCTTATTAAGATTTTTCTGTTTATCCCAATAATGTTCTTGATAGTGACAGGAAAATCCCATGTTAGGATTGCACTTAGTTATCATATCTTTCTAGTTCTCCTTTAATCTGGAACATTTCCTCTGTCTTAGACTTTCCTGATCTTGACATTTTTGAAGTACACGGCCCATTTACTTTGAATAATATCCCTCAATTTGGACTTGTCTGATGCTTTTTAAAAACATATATTTTTATTGATTTCAGAGAGGAAGGGAGAGGGATAGAGATAGAAACATCAGTGGTGAGAGAGAATCATTGATTGGCTGCCTCCTGCATGCCCCCAATTGGGGACCAAGCCTGCAACCCAGGCATGTGCCCTTGACCAGAATCGAACTTGAGACTCTTCAGTCTGCAGACTGACGCTCTATCTACTGAGCCAAACTAGCTAGGGCTGTCTGATGTCTTTTAGTAATTAGATTCAGGTGATGTACTTAGAACAGGAATATTAAAATGAAATTATTTTCTTCTCAGTACTAGAGGCCAGGTGCCTGCCATCGTCACTGCTCAGCACACTGCCATGGAGGCGGGAGAGGCTTGCACAGCTGCAGCAGTGCTCACCTGTCATGAGCCCAGTGTCTGGTGCCTATCAGTCAGCTGAGTGGCGCTCCCACTGTGGGAACACACTGACCACCGGGGGGCAGCTCCTGCATTGAGCCTCAGTACACTTCTTAGCAACTGGTCAAACAGTCATTCGGTCACTCAGTCACTTAGGCTTTTATATATATAGAGAGTATAACAAAATTCCGAAAAGATGAATTTTAATTTGGAAAAAATCCTACCCTATATAATAAAAGCCTGATATGCTAAGTGTCCAGTTGACCAGTTGGCTATTCAATCAATCAAAGTGTAATATGCTAATGATATGCTAAGGCCACTCAAGTGCTTGCAATGACATACACTGACCACCAGGGAGCAGACAGTTGACCAGTCGACCACCACGGATGCACTGACCACCACGGATCAGACGCTCCGACCAATAGATTAGCTTGCTGCTGGGGTCTGGCCAATCGGGACTGAGAGAGACAGGCCAGACACACCCTGGAGCCCTTCTGTAGTCCCTCCCTGGCTGGACAACCTCCCACCCCTCATCTTTATCTGGCCCCGATTGTGCACCAGTGTGGTCCCTAGGCCTGGCCTGTGCCCTCACAATCTAAGACCCTTCGGGGGATGTTGGAGAGCCAGTTTTGGCCCTATCCCACAGGATAGGCCTAGGGATCTCACTGGTGCACAAATTCATGCATCGTGCCTCTAGTACTAGTATAATTCTTTAGAATATTTTCAAATATAAATTTCTAAAATCTGTTATTTTTATGTCATGGTTTTCATTTTTTAGCCTATTCGATATGGAATAGCACTTTCTCTGCAATATTCTCTAATTATGGGCATTTATCAACTATATTTATTGCTCAAAGAAGATAAATACAGAAAAGAGACTCTTTAGTAAGATATTTAGTATCTTTGGCAATAAATGATGACATGGGTTTGCCATGAAACAGAGCTTTAGGCCAAGTGTTCTTTTCTTTAAATAATTCTTTATTGTTGAGAGTATTACATATGATCCCTTTTTTCCCCATTGAACTCCTCCAGCTGACCCCCATCCCCCACCCCAGACCTTCACCCCCTATTGTCTGTGTCCATGGATTATGCATATATACATACAAGGTCTTTGGGTGATTACCTCCCACCCACCCACCCTCCCTCACCTTCCTTCTGAGATTGAGCACTCTGTTCCATGCTTCCTTGTCTCTGGATACACTCCATCATCAGTTTATTTTGTTACTTAGATTCTACATATGAGTGAGATCATGTAATACTTGTCTTTCTCTGACTGACTTATTTCACTTACTGTGATACTCTCTAGGTACCTCCATGCTGTCTCAAAGGGTAAGAGATTCTTATTTTTTACTGCTACATAATATTCCATGGTGTAAATATACCATAGCTTTTTTATCCACTGATGGGCTGTTTCCAGATATTAGCTATTGTAAATTGTGCTGCTATGAAAATAGGGGAGCATGCATTCTTTCTCATTGGTGTTTCGGGTTTCTTAGGATGTATTCCTAAAAGTAGGATCACTGGATCTAATGGCACTTTCATATTGTTTTTGACAGATACAAACAAAGAGCTTGAACTAAGTAATTGCAGTTTTCTCTTGGGTCAGAATTCATTTTAAATCACTGGTGCTCTTTATGTAGATAAATAAATAGATAATACACTCTAAGGCTGATCTTTTTTTTTTTTTTTTTTACCTATTTTCCACTCTAAAGAGAGAAAAGTACTGCCTGAATACAAAATCTGCGGCACAGATGTTGTATCCAATTACGTGTTTCATATTTTCCCTTGCCAACAAATACATGTTAATAGTAATGAATAATCAACCTTGCTTAGCAAGAGCGGCACAAAATATGTTTCTGTTGTTTCCCCTTGGCGGGTAGACGCGGGGTGCTTCAGAGTCGTGTCCTCGCCACACACTGATGGCCCAGGGCTCATTAGGCGACCTGTTCCAGACGATGGAGTGTGAAATGGATGGGCCTGCAGGGAATGTGGCCTAAGCTCTCCAGGCGAGGGAAGGGCTGTTGCACAGTATTCGAGTGCTGTGTTCATTGGCACTCTGGTTTCCCCTAAGGCCTCTCTTCATGAGGCTCTGGGAAATTTTTCCTGGCTGAGGGAAATTATGTGCTACTACTGTGTCTGGCTAACAACCAGATTGCTAAGATGAAGCTTTTAGGAAATTTTACAATGTCCTGCTCCCCAGCTGGAAACAAGAAGTCTGAGCCTTGTAAAAGCCTATTGGGCAGAGAAAAGTGGATGAAATATTGGAGTGAGCAGAGCTATCACCAAAGAAGATACTATAGACATCAAAGGAGAAAACATTGTACTGTTGTCACCTCCCACCCTTTTTGGGGGGAAAAAAAACAAAAAACTTTTATGAATTATTGTGCTGGTGATTGATACAATTAACACAAAGTCTTAACATTCTTTTTCAATGATTTTTGGTTTTTACTTCTAAGTTTTATTTGACTTATGAAATTGGTCAGTTAGTCAGATTTACATATAAATTAATTTGGCAGAGTCCAAAAGTACAATGTATATTATATCTCTAAAGTTCATTTTAGAAATTTTTCTTTATTTTTAGAATTATTTCTCTCTTACTTTATTTGAAAAGTTTAGATATTATATTACTGTGATATTAGTAGAAAACTTCCAGGGAGGCAGGAGAGAGCCATGCAAGTGGAAACTTAGTTTTTAAGCTGTATAATTTCAGGCAAACTACCTAATTTCTTCTAACTGGAAATTTCTCAGCTTGGAGAAGCATCATCTTTATCTCACATTGTTAAGTAAAATAATGTGTAAAGTGTCTTGCACACCGTTTAATGTTGTCTTTTTCTCTCAGCCAGTACTTAGATGTTTTCTGAGAGAATGGAAGAGAAATGTTAACATCACCTGGTATTTTATTTAATTACGAGATTTTGTTTTTCTTTGAACTTCCTAAATTTAATTTCCTTTCTTTAAAAATAAAAATGGCTTTGTGGGTCTATTCACATTCATAGGGAGTTCTGCAGTAGAACAGAAGTAGAACCAACAGGGCAAGGTAAAAATACTTCTGTTGCTAAGGGAAGAACTAAAACGCAAATGTATTTTTGGTAAGATAGTTAAAGGGGAAAATAAATTTTCAGATTTTGTGTTTCACTTCTCTCCCTGTCTAATAGTTCCTTAAACTATTTAAATTTTTCTTTGACAGGGCTGGTGCAAGTTTGGGGAGAGCAGCTGTAGTGAAAATGCTCCTCTCCCACTGCAGGCTAAGGTTGCACAGTGTTGTTCTCTCAGGTGTGGGGGCAGTTCACAGTGGAAGCCCAGAGACATTTCTCTGCCAGGTGTTTGTCAGTGAGATGCTTGGAAAGATGTTTGCCTCGTTTAAATGCTTTGCCAGAGTGAATGTGCCACTTCTTGTGCATGCCTTGTATAAGGTCAGCAGCCCATGTGGCTCTGATTGCCACCGGCAATGCTAAGTGATGGTTCCAGTTAGCCTGCATAGTCAGGATAACTGAGAAAAAAAGAAAGAGAATAAGGGGAACAGGGGAAGAGAAAGAACAAAAAAAGGGAGACAGAAGTCATTCAGGGCTTCATGATACTTAGGAATTATGATTGCTTCTTACAGTTCACCTCTGATCTTGGTTTTTTGTAAATAAACAAAAAATCTATTTCATATTTTTTATTTTAAGTTATATGAAAAGAATTATATTTTTGTGTATATCTGTGTATAAAAAAATAACTGTACCAATTTGGCCTAAACTCAAGAATTTTTTCTTTAATGTCAAAGTCATCTCCCTGTTAATAGCAACTGTGCCAGCACATAAATTCGCCTTATTTGTACAGAGCATTTCTCACATTTTTTCTTTCTATTTGAAATGGACAGTTTGTTCGAATTCTGACCTTTCTTGTCCTCAGAGGCACAAGTTTGGACTGATTTATTAGGATAAGATTGGATTTGCACCTGGTGTGGATAATACTAGATTGCATCTTCAGGAAATGGAACTTTTTCTTTTTACCCTTTTGAACAAACGACTTTCTGAAATGGGGACAATGTTAATTAGCATTTTTGTTTTTCATTTTTTAAACTTCACTTGTTACATAGAATTGTTTGCTGTTTTTTAAAATATGCTTTTATTGATTTTCGAGAGAGAGGGAGGGAGAGGGACAGAGAAATAGAAATATCAATAATGAAAGAGAAACATCGATGGGATGCCTCTTGCATTTCTCCCCCAGCCTCCTCTCGCTACTTCCCACCCTGCACCTGGGATCCAGCCAGCAATCCAGGCAATGTGCCCTGACAGGAAATCGACCCACTGACCTCTTGGTTCATAGGTTGATGCTCAGCCACTGAGCCACACTGACTGGGCAGAATCATTTGGTTTTACAAAAAGAAAAAATATTTTCCTATTGCATTAGCGAGGTAGTATGTACACTTTATGGAACTAAATTTCTTCACGTTTTTGATAAAATTCAGTGTTTGTATTGCTATTGACATAAATGCTTTAAAACTCTTTCATTTTAATATAATTAAATCTTTACAGAAAATTTAAAAAATAGTGCAACAAATATCCAGATTCATGAACTGCTTACATTTTGCTGCACTTGCCTTGTAATTCATGCTCATTTCTTCCTCCCGTCTTTCTCCCTATCTGTATCTGTTTGGATACCTATGAATTTTTTTCTTGAACTGGTGACAATGTTTGCATTGCAGACATTGTGCCCCTTTAGTCTTTGCATTCTCTTACATAGCCACAGTACAAAGAAAAAACTTTTTACATTGATACAATAGTGTATCTCCATAGCCTGTATTCAAGTTTCTTCAATTGTCCCAACAATGTCTTTTATGGTTATTTTTTATCTGGTTCAGGATGCAGTCTGGGATCATATTGCACTTAGTATTTATATTTCTTTAGTTTCCCTTCATCCGGAAGGAATACTGGACTTTTCTTTGTCATTTATGACCTTAACATTTTTTTGGAGAGACTTTTTTTTTAACATCAGACAAATTATTTTGAAGAATGATTTCATAAATTTAGGTTTGCTTGACATTTCTTTATAATGAGATTCCAATTACAGATTTGGGATAGGAATGCCATTGAAGTAATGTGTGACATAATGTCTGTTTATCCCATTATGGTAATGATAATACTGATTACCTGGATAAGATGGAACATACCGGGTTTCTCTACTATAAAGGTACTATTTTTCTCTTTGTAATTAATAAATAATTTGTGGGGTAGTACTTTGTGACTATGTGTCTTATTCCTCATCACATTGTATTTAGCATCCATTGATAATTCTTGTCTGAATCAATTACGTTAATTATTACAATGTGTAGAAATGGTGATTTTTCTAGCATTTATCATTTCTTTCAGATTTATTAATTAACAAATAAAGAAATAGCTTTCCTTTCTCCTCCCCTACTTATTCATTTACTTATTGTTTTCCTCTTTTTATATCAACACTAGAGGCCCAGTGCACAAAATTCGTGCATGGGGGGTACCTCAAGCCCAGCCTACACCCTCTTACAATCTGAGACTCCTCAAACATCCCTCTCACAATCCGTGACCGCTGGCTCCTAACTACTCGTGTGCCTCCTGCCTGGTTGCTCCTAACCATTTTGCCTGCTTGCCTGATTGCCCCTAACTGCTTGCCTGCCTGCCTGATCTCCCCTAACCACCTCTACCTTAGCCCCTGCCACTGTGGCTTTGTCCAGAACAATGTCCGGAAGATCATTTGGCTTCTGATCTAATTAGCACATTACACTATTATTATTCTAAATGGATTTCTGGATATTGGTTGTATTCTGTTATTATCATTATTTGTTTGATACTCAAATTATCTCAGATTAGGCCAATAGGAGTCCCTTCAATCTGACTTCTACATCTTTTTGACCTGTCTCCATTATTCTCTGAGCACTTGATTAATTTCTGGCATCATAAAATGTTCCAAGATTATCTTGTCATTTTCCTAATCCTACCCTGGAAGTAGCCTTTATTCTAAGATCTGGATGCTACATATAATAATTAATACTGGGATATCACTGCTTCTAGGCCTCTTCAGTAGACACAGTTAGGACCCATTTGTGTATCTGTTTGTATCTGTATGTGTAGTCAGATAAAAAAAATGCAGTTCTAATTTTAATCCAGTATCAGGATTCTAGTTATAGAATTTAGTTCTGTCATGTTTGTACCTCTGTGTTTGTATTCCTTTTCTCCAACAGTAAAAAACTTGAGAATGCTATTATCCTTAACATATTTTGTCATTTGCTCATTCATAGAATACACAGAAAGTAGTTTCAAAAATTACTAACTTGTAACACTTTTAGAGCAATCATACTATAGCGTCAACACAAGCAAGAAAATAGGCCAGTATCTCTTAAGAGTATAGAAGTGAAAATTCTCAAAATACTAGCTAACCAAACCCAGCAACAGATTTTAAAAAGAATTATATGCCATAACTAAATGAGTTTCATCCTACAACATGCCCCAGAAGAAGGCATGTTGGGTTTAATAACCAAAAGTCAGGGGATGCAGTACATTATATCAATAGAATACAGCATAATAATCACATTTAGTTATATCAATATGGGTTATGAATTTATATTTTATACAATGGATTATACTCCATTTTGGTCATTATATATCTTGATACTCAAATTATACCGATAGATACATAAAAAGGCATTTGACAAAGTTCAACACACTTCCATGATAAAAGCACTCTACAAACTAGGAAAAGAAAGGAACTTTCTCAACCTATTAAAAGACTTTGATAAATACTTTCAGTTAACATCATGCTTAATGGTGAAAGTCTGAATGCTTTTCCCTAAGATTAGGGACAAGACAAAGATGTCTTCTCTTACCAGGACAATTAGGAAGAAAAATAACAACAATGAAACTCAGATTGGAAAGGAAGGAGAAAAAAAATCTCTATTTGCAAATGACATGATCTTATACATATGAAATCATAAGAGATCCACTAAAAACTATTAGAACTAATAAACAATTTTATTAATATTGCAGGGTATAAAAACAACATTAAAAGTCAGTTATATTTTTATACTAGCAATAAACAATCTGAAAATGAAATTTAGAGAACAATTCCATTTACAATATCATGAAAAGACTAAAATAACCCCTATATCACACCATGTTCAAAAGTAACTTAAATGGAGCAAAGATATAAAAAACAGACCTAAAACTATAAAACTCTTAGTAGAAAACATAAGCATAAATATTTGTGACCATGAAATGCACAAAGCCTCCTAAGATAAAACACCAAAATCACGGGCAACAACAAAAAAATAGATTAATTGTACATAATCAAAATTTTAAAACTTGTGTGCTTCTTAGAACTCATCAAAAAAGTTCAGAAGATAACTCACATGATGGAAGAATATTACTGCAAATAAATACATCTGATAAAGGACTTGTATCTAGAAATATACATAACTAATATATATATATATATAATAGAGAAATATGCTAATTAACCGGGATGCCATAATGGGTGGACCAGACAGGAGGAGGTTGTGCACACAGTGTCGGGGGTGCAGCGGCAGGGGCCTTGCACACCTGCACTGGGGGAGGGCATGATCAGCAGTGGCCACGGCTGCTTCAAGGGCTGGAGAGGGAGGCAGGACCGGACAGGTGACAGGAGGGTGGGCGGCACCGCACAATTTCGAATCATGCGCTGGGCTCCTAGTGTCAATAATAAAATGACAAGTAATCCAATTAAAAAGCATGCAAAGAAAATAATAGGCAAAGGATCTGAATAGACATTTCTTCAAAGAAGCTACATGGATGAACAATCCACAACAATATGCCACTTTCTACCTAATAAAATGGCTAAAAACAAAAAGGACACATAAGAGCAAATGTTGGCAAGTATATGGAGAAATTGGTATTTTTATACACTGCTGTTGGGAATATAGCATGGTGTACCCACTCTGGTAAGCAATATGTTAGTTCCTCAAAAGGCTAAACATGATAGTATGACCCAGCAAGTTTACCCTTATCTATATACCCACAAAAAATGAAAAATATATTCACATAGAAACTTATGAACCATGAATGTTCATCTGTGATATATGTGACCTATGTATTATCAGTAACAGATATGTAAATTATATATGTTGAGAACCGGGTGCATGCTCAATATATATATACTAGAGGTCCGGTGCACAGATTTGTGCACCGTTGGGGTTTCTTGGCCTGACCTGTGCCCTCTCCAATCCAGGACCCCTCGAGCGATGTTGGACTGCTAATTTCAGCCCTATCCTTGCAGGCAAGGCCGAGGGACCTCATAAGTGCACAAACCCTTGCATCGGGCCTCTAGTATGCATATGAGATCTTTGGTTAATTTCTTCCCGCTCTCCTCCCTCCCTGCTTTCCTCTGAGATTCATCAGTCTGTTCCATGTTTCCATGCCTGTTCATTGAGCGTCTTCCCCCTGGTGGTCAGTGTGCATCATAGTTACTGGTCGAATGGTTGAATGGTATTTTTTTTTTCTTTTTCCCCTGATAGAAATAAAAGCTCAAAAAAAGTTTGGAGATAGTGGCCTTACAGCAATGATTCTCTTACTTTTGTGTGCACTAGATTCAACAACAATTTTTGTTAAAAATAGATATCTGGATTCCCAGCCCCAGAGTTTCTAGTTTAGTAGGTCTAGGACGGGGCCTGGAAGTTTGCATCTAACCAAATTCCAGATTCTTCCATGCTGCTGCTCCAGGGCCATGCTTTATGAACTTAGTTGTCTTTGTTATGCTAATGCTTACCTAGGAGGATTATTATAGTGCATATGTTCAGGCCCCATTCTTTGAAATTTATGAATCAGTAGTGAAGGTAGAGCACAGGAGGTTTATCTCGGTTCAGCAGCTGATGCAATGCTGTGAGCTCACTCCAGCAGTTCAGATCTTTCTGGCAAACCAGGAACATGGCCACGCCCGCCTGAGCCCCTCCCAGAGCCACATACACAGTACCCCAACCTTTACGCTCATTGGCTCCCTAAGAATATGTTCCATGATTGGCCACTTCTGCTATAAATACCTCTGTACTTCTGCAATAAAATTAGACCTGCGTCACAGAACCTGGTCTCCGGAGTCATGCATGCAAGCGTCCTAGCGCTAGGGGCTCTGTCGTCCTCACCCTTGGGAAATCCCCTGCTTCACAGTAGGTCAAGGTTTGGTTCAGATTAACATAGGTGGCCACAAGTGATTTTGACTCACCTATGAGTCAAATTTTCTCACTTAGGAAAAGAGGAGATTTTTCTCATGGCCTAAAGCCCATCCATGATCAAAATAAAAGATAGCCTTCCTGTGATAAAGATTTGTGAAGTCTGCTTAAAAAGAAGAAGAAATATAAAGATATAGAACTATTCTGGTTGTTGATGAGTAAAATGTGTTTTTTAATTTGGTCTCAAGAAAATTGGGAAAAAGGTTCTTTGTATTGTGCCGGTAACTTTCCAGTACATTTTAGAATAAAAATAGTAAAAATTGTGACTATAAAAAAATAACAAGAAATAAAATCCTTTGGCTCTGCTGGTGCACTTCTGTGGTTAGAGCATCGGCCTGCGCACCAAGAAGTCATGGGTTTGATTTCCAGTCAAGGACACATACCAGGGTTGCATCCCCAGCCCTGGGTTGATGCAAACGCAGGAAGCAACCAATTGATGTGTCTCTCTCACATCAGACATTTTTCTTTCTCTCTCTCTCTCCCTCCCTCCCTCCCACTCTCTCTAAAAATCAATGGGAAAAATATCCTCAGATGAGGATTAACAAGCAAAAAAATGCTTTGAATGGCTCCCTCTTGTCACTGATGCATCTCAGTGCAAAAGTTACTTCAGAGAGACTATCTAAACTTGCTCCTTCGTGTGTAATTTTTCATAGCCCTATTCATTGGTAAAATAGTCTGTTATCGTATGTGCACCATGAGAGCAGATATTGTCTCTTCACTCCTGGATTCCCAGAACTTAAAACAGTTCCTGAAGCATCATAGGTAGTTTAATACTGATTGGTTTAATTAATAAATACAATTTTCCAAAGTATGCAGCAAAAGAATCCTTTGTCAGAGCTTTCCAAACGTTCACGTTTTGTGTGTCTAATTTTCTTCACAGCTCTAGACCAATGAAATACATGCAGTGTGGTCTACTGTTGAAGCTGTGAACTATCTCATTTAGTAGTTTGTGTGGGACCCAATAAGTAGATACTCAGTAGAAAAGTTAAAATATCCAAATATCCTACAGTACTCCTGTGGGTTTGCTATAGTTTCCTGGGGAACCATAATATTAAGTGGCTTATCTTTTTTTTTTTTTAATGCTAGAAATTGAAAGTCTGGGTGTTCAGGGAAGAGACTCAGTCTCTTCCTTTGAAGCCGTGAGGTATAGGGAGCAAGCTGGCGTCAGAGCGAGAAGCATCTACCTGGAGAAATCAATCACGGTAAACCGTTAAGAATTTAGACAGGGACGTTAATAAGAATACTGGGACACAGGCAGGGTGCTAATCACGTCAAGAACCTCAAAGTCAGATAAAAATGTACATGAAATGCCATAATTTAGAATGTTTGATAGGACTTTTGCATAACAAACAGGACTCTGGGCTTATTTTATTTTTCAATTAGCAACTAATTGCAAAATAAGTGCCTGGCATTTCACCTCCTACGGGGATCTCTGTTCCCTGCCTGTGCATATTTCACCCCAGAGTGTCCAACCTCCTGGTTTTGCTCAGGATCCTATGTAGGATGAGGATTAAGATTGATGCAGATTAAAATTGTTTACAAAAACATAGGATTTATTGGCTTCTGTTTCTAAATACTCTACAACACCAAGTACATTTCAAGATATTTTTGCCTCTATTCAGTTTCAGTTTTTAATAAAATGTCAAATAAAATTTCAGCTTTATACTAAAAGCTCTTAAAGCTATTTATAGTTTTATTTCTTTCCCTTTCAACAGTTTAATCACTGAAGTATCTTTAATGGCTATATTAGTGTATATCTTAATGTCTATAGTAACTTAAAAGTTAATGGGTATCTTGACTTTTCTAAGGATAAAATATGACTCATGAATATGTAGAATTTTAAAGACTTAACTGCATGAATCAAAGCAAGTGAAATCATTTTAACTCTTTACCAAAGAGTCAAGTACTACATACTTTTTTACTAGGAGAAAAAAAACTTCCAAAATTTGAATTTTCACACTGATGCCATGGAAAGAATGTTGTAGAAGACAGAAATCCCATGTCTTACCGCAGCTCTGCTGCTCATTGGTGGCATAACCTCGGACAAGGCTGTCAACTTGCATAATTTTTCTCATCGACCGTGGTTTTCCTACCTAGGTAACTTTACACTATTGGTGCAATAATTTTTTTAAAGTTGCAGCTGTGTTATACAAAGAACCTAGAATATGGATCTAGAAGAACTTGAGACATGACATTCTTCTCCACTGTGTGAATTTGCTGTGTGAATCAGGCTGGCCACTTTTTTTCCTCTTAGCCTATTTCACATCTGTAAAATGGATGTGCTAATACTATTCTCATAGAACTCTTGGGAATATAAAACAAGATAATGCCTTGTGAACTATAACAAACTAAGGTAACATGAATTGATTTCAGTATCAAAGCTGTAGTCCTCAGTATAAGATATCATTATCATATTGAGCAGGGTTTCCCTAAACTGAAAATGAGTTTGGGCCAGATGGCCCACAACATCCCTTATAAATCTCTTGTGAAGTGACCTACATAACACAGCAATAATTTTTAGACTTGGGAACCTTTTAGTACCAGAATGACCCTGAGAAATCATTTGCTTAAATGTCCTCTATGGTATTCTAGTTGTATTGACACTTAGCCCAGCAGTCAGTTTTAAGTGCAAAGGCGAATCAAGTATACTGAAACTCAAAGTTGTTTTAATGAGTTAGAAAAGCCTACAGTTTTCATAAGATAAAGCCTTTTAATGTTGAAGTCAAAGGTGTAGTAAAATCTATAATATTAAAGTATATAACTCCAAATTAGGATTTGATAAAATAGCTAAGCATAATATGCAAATCAGCCGGACGGCAGAATGACCAGTTGGCTATGATGTGCACTGACCACCAGGGGGCAGACTCTCAATGCAGGAGCTTCCCCAAGCCCACAGGGCCTGCCAGCCAACCTCTTGGCCCTCCCCCTGGCCTGCAGGCTCTGATAGCCTGATGGGGAACCAGAACCAGGGGGGGTGGCAGTGGATGTGGGCAGTGCCAGGCCTGATTGCCCCTCTGGTAGCCTCTCACAGAGGGCAACTGGTGGAGACCAGCAGCTGGGGAAGATCAGCCCTGATCACAGGCCAGGCCTAGGGACCCAATCCATGCATGAATTTCATGCACTGGGCCTCTAGTTTGGTATAAGTGCATAAGCATAACACTGATATAATGTATTAATTTCTTATATACTAGGATTTACAAATTATTATCAAATTCTCTATCCTCTTTTAATCAGCCACTATCAATTGGAGTTAAAATATCACTAACCTAACAACCAATAGCATTAAAGAACCTGCTGGTGTATTTAGTATATACTCACACCAGGCTTCTATAATTTTACCAAGATCTTAGTCGTATATTTGAATGTTTTTCTCACCTGGGTCCATGAGTACTCCTTTTTCTAGCTGCCTAGTAACTTGGCAAGAAAAGATAGAGGTTGAAAAGTAGCAGCTTTCCTTCATATATCTCTTTATATTTTGGAATTCAGAGCTTCTCCCCAACTCCACTGTCTTCTGAGAAAATTTTTGAATGGTACCTCCACTATCATCCTCTGGAGAACAAAAGAGAGAGAGAAAGAGAGAGAGAGAGAGAGAGAGAGAGAGAGAGAGAGAGAGAGAGAGAGAGAGAGAGGAGAGAGAATGAATTAATAATACTTTGAAATTTTGCCATGATTCCTTCTCTAGATAACAAATCAGTTGGATGCCAACTAATTAACAAACTAGAACTGGAAGAGATAAACTAGAAAACCTGAATGGCAAAAGCAAGAGATGTTATTGTGAA
>PVJC01037930.1:0-16989 GCA_004026665.1 Murina feae
ACTCCGAGCCTCAGATGCGGCTGGGGGCAGGTCCCCAGTGGTGACACACACACACATACACACACACAAAAGGTGCCTGGCAGACTGAGGCCATCATGGGACATCCACTGAGGGGTCCCAGACTGTCAGAGGGCACAGGCCGGGCTGAGGGACTCCCTCCACCCTGAGTGCACAAATTTTTGTGCACCGGGCCCCTAGTATATATATAAAGAGCCAGGAGCCATTACAACTGAACGGATGACCAAACAAGCTGAGTGGGGTGACAAGGATGGCAGGGGGGTTAGTGAGGGACGACTAAATGACTGAGCAGCAGGCTGCATGGGGCAACCAGGCCGGTGTGGAGGGGGACAGTTGGTGGTGACCAGGTTGGCAGGGTGCTACAGTTAAGGGCAACCAGCCCGGAAGATGGGGGTTGTTGGGAGCAACCAGGCTGGCAAGGGGAACAGTTGGGGGTGACCAGGCTGGTAGGCAGAGGTGGTTAGGGGTGATCAGGCTGGCAGGGGAGCCAGTAGGGGAGATCAGGCAGGCAGGCAGGCAGGTGAGCAGTTAAGAGCTAACGGTCCCGGATTGTGAAAGGGATGTCCCAGATTGGAGAGGGTATAGACTGGGCTGAGGGAATCCCCCCACCCCCCGCACAAATTTCGTGCACTGGGCCTCTAGTAAATAATAAAAGCCTAATATGCTAAATGTTCAACCGTTCAACCGGTTGTTACTGCTGGGGTCTGGCCAATCGAGACTGGTCGAGACAGGCCGGACATGCCCTGGAGCCCTCCCATGGTCCCTCCCTACCCAGCCCCCATCATGCACAGGTCAGAGGGACTCCACTGGTGCACGAATCTATGTTCCAGGACTCTAGTATCTGATAAATTACTTGCCTTCATTTCATTTAGCTCTTTTTCTGGAGATTTATCCTGTTCTTTAATTTGGGGCCTAGTCTTTATCTCCCTATTTTGCTTGCCTTTCTGTGTTTGTTTCTATGTACTAGGTAGATCTGCTATGACTCTCAGTCTTGGTAGGATGGTCTTATATAGTAGGTGTCCTGTGGGGTCCACTGGTGCACTCTGCTGATTACCTGATCTGGGTGCTTTAGGAATGTCCCTTGTGTGGTTTATATGGTCCTGCCTTTTGTATTTGAGTCTTGTCTTCTGTTGGCCCGTTTGTGTCTAGGATTGATCCTCGGGCTAGCTGACTGAGGATTGACCGCTACCACAGAATACAGGCTGCTGCGCATGAAGCTTAATTTTCCGCAGGAGTCTCCCTTTGTATATGCCACTTATGAAGCTAATTGGATCCTGTTCTGGTGTTATCTGAGCTGCCCACTTGGTGTGTTGGTTGTGGTGCAACTTGGGAGGGACTCAGGTACAGGCTAATGTTCGATGCTGTGACTGACCCTGGGCAACCTGTTTGGAGTGACAAAGCAATCCACAATTTGTGGCTGCCTCTATTGGGCCTGGATGTGTATGAGAAGGACAAAACTGTGCACTAAGCCCAGTTTTTACCAGCACCAGGCTCTGAATCAGGTCAGCAAAAGTCCCAGTGCACCCCGACATCTGCCTCCACCTGTCTCAGCCTGCTGGCTGCCTCATAGGCTTTTAGGTTGGAAGGATACTATTTGACCATATATTGAATGCTTTAAGCATCATGACTTTGGCAATGCTTGACTTTGGGATGCTTAAGTCTTCCCAGCAACTTTTGATGTCTTCAAAATATGTCTACTGGTATGTGCCTGTTACATTTTTAGGTAGTAGGAGTAAACAAGTAATGCCTCTAGTCAAAGAGTCATGTTTTTAATTCATATTATTCAGGAAGTCTATACAGATGTGAGATTAAATGCATTTGAGATATAGGTTTGAATACATAGAGGCTTTGTCATTTTTTGTGTTGCTTTTCTGAAATTTTGAATGGACTCATAACTTGCAGAGGTAAAGAAGCATTTTCATTAATAAATGGACACTCAGGGAAAAAGAGCAGCACAAAACGTAAAGGTTATTTTCATTCTATGAGTAGATTTAGGTAAACCTTTCTCTGTGTTGCCTGTGTCCCCCATAGCATTGTGTGGAATTAGTCCCTTTTTCTCACATCTGCTAAACTATGTACATGTGCGGGAGTGCACAACCACTATCAACCTGGACAGAAACATGCCATCTCCAAGTGAAGTGCTGTGCCTTGTTGTAAAAGAACAGTTAACTTCTACACTTCTGTTCTCCATGAAACCTGCCTGGAATTTTTACTTTTTGTTGTTGTCTGTTTGTATACATTCTCCCTGTTTCTATGTTCTAGAGTTCTAGTTTTTGTACTCTTATTATATCTGATAACTGGATGTTAATTGTTATGTAACTCCTGTTATTAAGGACTACACACTACTTTTCCCTAAATACTTGTTCTTTTCTGAAATGAGAGTGCTGGAATTCTTGACAAGTTGGAATATTAGGTAAAAGGAATATGAGTATGGATGATGTTTTAAAAACCAACTTTATTAAAGGAAGGGAGAACTATTAAGAGGAAAATTAAAAATTAATCACTGGTTAATTTATGATACAAAGTACCATAAAGTACAAAGTTGTTATTCCTGTGAAATTGGCATTTATTTTAAACAGGAAGCAGTATTTTAAATGTATTTAAAGGTATATTTTATAGGGTAGGTATCTTGAAGATATACATATACTAAAATTATTCTGAGATGATTATAGTCAATGTAAATTTGAGACAATATTTTGATGGTATTTACTTTTGAGCTGCTGAACTGAAAAACTTACTATAATTCACTGAAGGGTGTGATTTCTAAGAATCTCTTTCTTCTCATTCGCTTCCAACATACACATGAAAAGTGCAGCCTGCAGTGAAACTTTAATTGCTATCACATTTGATAACATTGTTACACTGCTCTGCTTTCTCTTAGAATATTTCTGTCTCAAGGCTTTCCTGTTTTGCTACTAATTTTATCATGGAAACTGGGGGACTGTAATTTTTCCTACAGTATTTGATATATATTCTAGTTGTTTTCAGTTAATTGTCTTAGTATTTGTCATTGCATTTAGCAAAGTAAGATTATTTTCCTGTTTCACAGATATCTCAAAAGGAGTTTTTCTGGATGTTTTGTTTGTTTGCTTTTTGGGTCTTTTTTTTTTTTTTTTCTTTGTTTGTTTTTTGGTCTATTTCATTAGGGGGCAGTAGAACCCTTTGGTTTCTTAACCTCTGGTAGTCACATTATTATTGGAAATAACGTTCAAAATAATTTGTGAAGTCAGTACTGGGAAATGCTTGTGTTTACATTTCTAATCTGTATATAACAATAGAATTTGCTTTTTTCCATCAATAAAATTAATGCTTATTAATCAGATATTGTACATAACAAATGAAATCAGCATGATTTCAGTGTTTAATTTGTATGTGATCATTTGCCAAGATGAAATATATTAAAAGTCTTCCACACTGTTGACTTTTTTTGTTACATTCTGTCATTTGTATTAATTTCTTTATGACAAAAGAGACTAAAAATCCCCAAGATAGTTGAATGGCTGTATTAAGTTACTGTGTAACTAATTCTAAGCTAATTGTAGACAATTGAAGTTTCCTTATTTATAGAGAATAGCAGTGTTATATGTAACAAATGTTGGTAATTTTGAATGGCATCAAAATTTCTAACTTTGAATACCTGAAAAACACTGAAATATTTAAATGTTGTATTATTTTTGCTTTATTGCATTTCCCCCAGTAAATTTGCTGTTCAGGACAATTATGTTTTATTAATAAGTGATTCTAAATTTTTTTGGTAGGTCATTTAAGAAAGTCATGTGTTATCCTTTTTGTTTCTGCAACTGGGATGAAATCATCTTGAAAGAGAACTTTCATTTCTTTTAATGTTAAACTGGATTCTGCTCAGGTTCCCAGGTTGCAGAAAGTACTTCATGGATGGGTAATTATGATGTCAAATGAAGTTAGGACTTTCAAGACTACTTTTTTTTCTTTAGTTAAAGTTTTTTTCCCCCAAAAAATTTAAGACAAATTCTAACTAGAGTGAGAAAAAGGAGTGAAGGGAAGCCCTTTTTTTGTGGTTACTTTGTGCTAGACATGGCTTTACCTCCCAACATTTCTACCAGGTATGAATACTGATTATTCTTGTTTTATAGATGGAGAAATGAAAACACATAGAGGTTATTGTCTTATGCTATACAGCTAATAAACAGCAGACCTAGAATTTGAAACTAGTCAGTTTTACTTCAGAGTCCTCTGTGCTATATTCATTGCTGGGGCACTGTATTACGCCTATTTAACAATTTTGTACCTGATCCTATAATATGTGTATATGTTTCAAAGTGTTAAAATTGTTCTAAAATGCAGTGATTATCTTATTATTCTCGATTTTAAAATTATACTTGTATGGATTCTATTTTTCTTTATTTGATTAAGTTGAAACAGTTTTACCTCTAAGTAACTGAGAGACATGTGACTGTTGGGTTTGGTAGATGGACTTCTCTAATGGCCTTGACAAATAGTAACCTCAATTACAACTGAGTGAAAGAAGAACCTGACTGACTAAACTAGATAAAGAATTTAAGGAGAGAAAGGAAAAGCAACCATATAGTAAACTTGTTCAAGAAGAAAAAATATAGGATAGTCAGCGTAGCAGAATGTGACTTCAGTGACTGGAGATATTAGAGGTTTGTATGCTGATACCACAGATCCATTGGAGGAGAAATTAATGATGCAGGACAGAGAGAGATAAGTTTCTTGAGAAAATGAGAAGACAGTGAGGTCCAGAGCATAAATGGAAGGGTTGGATTTTTGATGGGAGGGGGACATATCATTTGTTTTAATAGGAAATAAGAAAGACTATAGGTTAGGTTAAGTTTTCTCATGAGTAAATTGCATTGTTCAATATTGATTTCAATCCTAAAAATTTGACCAAAGCGAACTGACAAACACTTTTCCTTCCTGGCCTAATTTAAATGAGATTTTGAGCATGTTTCATGTCAGGTAGCATATAAATGTTTAAATATATCTCTTAACAGATTCTGCAAATTATCTTTATTTCACATTTTTTCTTTATAGGAAAAATATTTAGAGAAAATTAAACTTATATGAAGAGGAGGAATCACTTTTACTGTATAACATTTCTCTTCTTAGAATAGGTTATTGGATACTGTTGGCTGTGTATTGGGAAAAGTGAATATTTTTGTAACAAGTTCAACACAAAATCTTTTCTTTATGTCATGTTCTTTTTTCCTTTTTTGAGCTTTTCAATTTGCCTTTAATTTTAATGACCCAAAATAATGTATTCTTTTACAAAAATCTTATGTGTCTATATAAAAGGTCTAAAGGACTCAATCAGATCTTCACATCTTGTATCATATGGCTTATTACTTGGAATTGTGGCCATCTTAAGATGCCTAACGATTGAGTCTGGTTTGGCTATTTTCTAGTTTGTATTTAGCATCAGCTCAGCATCATCACTTCTGTGCTTTTGTTCTGGATCTGGATATATATTTGAGGGTCTGAAGGTAGCTGTTTAGTCAGTACACAGAGAATAGTGTATTTCAGTCATTTTATCGTATAATGGAGAATGATATCCTTAGGCAGTGGGAAGATATCATAACTAGGGTCATAGATGAACAGAGGGGTAGAAACAGGGTTAGTGAAGCAATATTATTTATCTTACCACTTATCCCAGTCTTTGCTACTAGCAAAATATTAGACATATAGAATTAATATAATCTAATTTTTACAAACCCTGATAACTTATTGTTTCAAAAAGTATTGATCCCAAATCGTCCTAATGAAGTAACAAACTATAAACAACTTTTAAAATATTACATATTAAGTTTTGAAAAATATTTTCTTGCCGATGACATGATATTGTATATAGAAAACCCTAAAGATTCCATAAAAAAACTATTAAGATTGATAAATGAATTCAGTAAAGTAGCAGGGTAAAAAATAAATATCCAGAAATAAGTTGCATTTATATACATCAATAATGAACTATCAGAAAGGGAAACTAAGAAAACAACTGCATTTACAATCACTTCAAAAAATACAATTCCTAGGAATAAATTTAATCAAGGATGTAAAAGACCTGTACTCAGAAAATTATAAGACACTGAAGAAAGAAATTGAAGAATATAAAAATAAATGGAAGTGTATACTGTGTTCATAGATAGGGAGAATTAACATTGTTAAAATATCCATACTACCCAAAACAATCTTTAGAGTCAATGCAATTCCTATTCAAGATACCAATAACATATTTCACAGAGCTAGAACAAATATTCCAAAAACTTATATGGAACCACAAAAGATCCATAATGTCCACAGAAATCTTGAGAAAGAACAAAGTTGGAGGAATCATACTACCTGATAACAAACTTTACTACAAGGCCATAGTAATCAACATCATGCTACTGGCATAAAAACAAACAGATAGATCAATGGAACAGAATAGAGAGCCCAGAAATAAACGCACATCTTTATGGTCAGTTAATATTAGATAAAAGAGACAAGAACATACAATGGGACAAAGATAGTTTATTCAGAAAATAATGTTGGGAAAGTTGTACAGGGGTGTGCAAAACACAAACCAGACCACCTTCTTACACTACATACAAGAGAAAATTCAAAATGGATTAAAGACTTAAATGGTAGACTTGAAACCAAAAATATCTTAGAAGAAAACATAGGCAGTAAAATCTCAGATATTTCTCATAGCAATATTATTTTTCATCTGTCTCTTCAGGCAAGGGGAAATAAAGGAAAAAAATAAACAAATGGGACTACAACAAATTAAAAAGATTTTGCACAGCAAATGAAAACATCAACAAAATGAAAAGACAACCCATTGAATGGGAGAACATATTTGCCAATGATACATCTGATAAGGTTTAATATTCACAATTTTTTAAAATTTATCTTTATTGTTCAGATTATTACAGTTGTTCCTCTTTTTTCCCCCCATAGCTCCCCTCCTCCCATTTCCCACCCCACCCTCTGTCCCCACCCCCCACTGTCCTCATCCATAGGTGTACGATCATTGTCCATTCTCTTCCCGCACCCCCAACACTCTTTACCCCCGAAAATTGTCAGTCCACTCCCTTTCTATGCCTCTGATTCTATTCTATTCACCAGTTTATTCTGTTTGTCAGATTTTTTATTCACTTGATTTTTAGGTTCACTTGTTGATAGATGTGTATTTGTTGTTCATAATTTTTATCTTTACTTTTTCTTCATCCTCTTCTCAAAGGATACCTTTCAGCATTTCATATAATACTGGTTGGGTGGTGATGAACTCCTTTAGCTTTTTTTTTGCCTATGAATCTCTTTATTTGACCTTCATATCTGAATGATAGCCTTGCTGGGTAAAGTAATCTTGGTTGTAGGTTCTTGCTGTTCATCACTTTGAATATTTCTTGCCACTCCCTTCTGGCCTGCAAAGTCTCTGTTGAGAAATCAGCTGATAGTCGTATGGGTTCCCCCTTATAGGTAACTAACTGCTTTTCTCTTGCAGCTTTTAAGATTCTCTCCTTGTCTTTTGCTCTTGGCATTTTGATTATGATGTGTCTTGGTGTGGTCCTTCTTAGGTTCCTTTTGTTTGGGGTTCTCTGTGCTTCCTGGACTTGGAAATCTATTTCTTTCACCAAGTGGGGGAAGTTTTCTGTCATTATTTCTTCAAATAGGTTTTCAATATCTTGCTTTTTCTCTTCTTCTGGCACCCCTATAATTCTGATGTTGGTACGCTCAAGTTGTCCCAGAGACTCCTTACGCTATCTTCATACTTTTTGATTTTTTTTATTTTGGCTTTTTTGGCTGGGTGGGTTTTACTTCTTCATATTTCATATCTTTGACTTGATTCTTACGATCCTCTTGTCTGCTGTTGGATCTCTGTATATTATTCTTTATTTCAGTCAGTGTATGCTTAATTTCTAGCTGGTTCTTTTTCATATCCTGGAGGGTCTCACTAAATTTATCAGTAGTCTCTAGAAAATTCTTGAAAAACCTAATAACTGTGGTTTTGAACTCTATATCCAGTCGTTCACATCCCTCCATCTCTGTCTTTTGTGATCTGTTTCTTAGTCTCCACATTTTGGCTTTCTGTGTTAGGTGTCCTATATAGGGCCCAGTGATTCAGCCTCCCCAATCACCTGGGTGGACACTCTTGTTGTACGCCTTTGAAGGCTGGGTGCACAGTCTTGTTGCAGTTATCACTGGGCGGTATCACTGAGGGAAAATGACCTGAAGGCCTCTCTCCTGGTTGTTTGGATTTTGGATCTATTGGAGTTCTGTCCCAGCTGCAGACCCTTAGGTTATGCTGCAGGCTGGCAGGTGCACAGCTTGGGCGGGGTTATAGGTGGGGTGGGGCGGGGTCTCAGAATCACCAGGGGTGGAGCGACTCACAATGGCTGCCCCTCTGCTGATGCCGCAGTTTCTACCAGTTTTGGCCTCTCTGAGCCCTGGGATCTGCACACGATTCTCAGTCCCTGAATCTCCGAATCTCCGTGTTAGTGATCTCTGCGAAGAGCACTGCTAGAGCGCCACTGGTCTTCTGCCGCCCCATTGCTCTACAGCCCACGTCGCATTCAATGCGACCCGGGAGTTTATAATCTCCTTCCAAGCCAGGGACCCGAGTGCAGCCGCTGCCACCCTTTCACCCACACTGCCGCGCCGCCGCCTCCGTTTCGTGCATCCGTACCTTTCAGTTTGGGTGCTGGGAGCTTCTATTCAGTCTCAAAGCACTCCTTCTCTTGCCTTCTAGTCATAAAGCTTCCCCTCCCCTGGTTCTGGAGGATGGCCGTTTATCTGTATAGTTGTATTTCTATAATGTAGGTGTGGAGGCTGCGCATTTAGGTATATACCTCATGCCGCCATCTTGGTTCTCCAATATTCACAATTTATAAAGAATTTATACAATTCAACCCCAAAAACCCCCAAACAATCTAATTAAAAAATGGATAAAGGACCTGAACAGACAGTTTTCCAAAGAAGACATACTGGTAGCTAATAGTCATATCAAAAGATGCTCAATGTCATCAGAGAAATACAAATTAAAACCACAATGAGATATCACCTTACACCTGTCAGAATGCTGTTACCAATAAAGCAACAAACAAGTGTTGTCAAGGATGTGGAGAAAAGGGAACCCTTGCGCACTGTTGATGGTGATGCAGATTGATGCAGCAACTGTGGAAAGCAGTATGGAGCTACCTCAAAAAATTAAAAAAGGAACTGCCTATGACCCAGCAGTTCCACTTTTGGGACTGTAACTAAAGAAACCCGCAACACTAATTTGAAAGAATATATGCACCCTTATGTTTCAGCCCTCTAAGCTTAGTGATTAGAAAATTCAGGCTCAGTGAGTTTAAGTGATTTGTTAGTTGATTATTAGTACAGTCAGAGATACCTTAATTTGACACAGTGAAGGGAACATTGGATTTAAAGTGAAAATACTGATTTTAAATTCATAGACTGTGGTCAAGAATCTGAATCTTTCTGTGGAAAATTTCTCAATTTGATAAAAATCTCAACCTCTTAGGTTTATTGATACAATTAAATGATATCATGTCTGTAAAATGATTATTATAATAATTCTTGCATAGTAGACACTTAATGTTAATTGAATTTGAATGTGTTATGTTGTAATTTAACATTTTGTTAGGAACATAAATTACTCAGGAAGATATTTTTAGGAATGTATTTTTTTGGATGGTAGTTGAATACTGACTTGGTGGCTTCTACAATAGTTTGTATTCAATGTTATAGTATTCTACTTTGTAGCCAGGCTATTAGAATTGAAATTGAATTGTCCTAGCCATCATTTTTAACAAATCATTGTTCCTTTTCTCTTAATTAGTAGAGATGATTCCCAAATGAATGTAGAGGAAGAATACCACATCCTCAATTACTAGTGTTTTATTGTAGGCTACTTGAACTCCCTGTGGGATTTTTTTTTCCCACCCACAGTGACCTTTCATAGAGTATGTGTTCTGAAAGAGCAAATCCACAGGGGTAATATGGCAATGTGCCAATTATAAATGTAATTTCTATTATATTAAACCAACTTTCATTTATATCATTATTCTCAATTATAGTTCTTAGTATTTACGTGGTAGCTTTTAGCTATAGGACCTAAAACTCTTTACAAATATTGAGTCTTTTGAGGCAGGAACACTGTAATCATCCTTTTTGTTAAGAGAGGAAGAAAATGGTATTAGTTAATTGTTAATGCTATAATGAGAGCAGGAATAGTCTAATAAAAATATGTTGTAATTATAAGAGGGTCTCACTTTAAATTGAGAAATGGAAAGTTCTGCCTCTTGTGAATGATTCTCAAATTTCCACCCCCATTTTAATTTGGTTATTTGCTCTACTTTTCAACTGATTGTAATGTACATTGACTTATTTTGATGCCAAAGTACAAGCAAATATGAAAATTGTAAGCATGCATCTAGACTGGTTTGATTTAAATTTATTTAGCCTTTTTTGCTGTGTATAGGTAAGTAAAAGGATTTATAGATTTCTTGGCTTTGAGAGTGGATATTGGGTATTCATTTATGCAAAAGTTACATAAAAGTCACCTTCTCCAATATTTTAGGTTGGCATGCTGATGATTAATAAAAGAGAAACATGCAAATTGGTGTTACTCCAATATATGCCAAGCCACACCCACCAGTCAGTCAGAGCGACTATATGCAAATTAACCCAACCAAGCTGGAGGCAGGCAGCCACGGAGCTAGAGCAAGCAGGAGGTTTGGTTGCCCTGGCGATGAAGGAAGCCAAGCTTCCTGCCTGCCCTGGCAGGCTGTGACCTCCACTCAAGGCAAAAAAGTTTCAATTATAGAAGATAAATAAATCCCAGATACCTGCTTCCAGCCAGCCTCCCTGGGAGCTTGGGTTGCTGTGGGCAGTGGCCAGCCTGCAAACAGCCATCAATCCCTTACCCAGGCTGGCCAGGCACTCCAGCGGGACCCCCCACCCTGATCCAGGACATCCTTCAGGGCAAACCAGCTGGCCCTCACCCATGCTCCAGGCCTCTATCCTACATAATAAAAGGGTAATATGCAAATTGACCCTAATAGCAGAACCACTGGCAATGACTGGTCACTATGACACACGCTGACCACCAGGGGGCAGATGCTCAGTGCAGGAGCTGCCCCCTGGTGATCAGTGTGCTCCCACAGGGGGAGCTCTGCTTAGCCACAAGCCAGGCTGACGGCTGCCAGTACAGGCTGACGGCTGCCAGTACAGCCTTTCCCACCTCATCAGCAGCACTAAGGATATCTGACTGCAGCTTAGGCCTGCTCCCCACTGGCAAGTGGACATCCCCCAAGGGCTCCTGAACTGCCAGAGGGATGTCTGACTGCCAGCTTAGGCCTGATACTCTGGGGAGCAGGCCTAAGACAGCAGGTGGACATCCCACAAGGAGTTTCAGACTGCGAGAGGCCACAGGCTGGGCTGAGGGACTTCCCTGAGTGCACAAATTTTTGGGCACTGTGCCTATAGTTTAATAATAAGACTGCTGTCACATAGTAGTGTATATGCTTCTCTTTGATGATACACATGCCCTTTATGAATAAAGTACTACCTAATCTTATATATTTGGCTCTTATGAGTAGTGATCTTTGGAGATGGGGAGACATTGTATAGGTTAAGATACAGAAAATCTAAAATACAATTAAAACTGGGACCTAATTAATAGTAATTCATAAAAATAGATACACACATTGTTCATAAAATTTTGCTTATGTTAAGAAGTAAACCTATAAATTGCCTTTCTGTCTGGAACTGAGGGGATATCTAAGTCCTTCATAATATTATATAAAATTTGCAGGTGGTTGAGAGACCTCATTGTGTCTATGTAAGTGCTGCTACCTTTTCCTGAATTCTAGTCAGGCTGGATGCGTGGAGCTTGTCAAAGCTGAGTTTCTCAATTGTTGCACTGTACAAAGAGTAACCACTATACCTGATACTATCACACCAAACAATCAAGAAGATATGATTTTTATTTTTATGTACTTTTATTTTTTGTCTCATTGGACCCTTAAAATTAATAAGCAGTGAATTATGTTTTTTATTGTCCCAGAGGGCTGAAAATTAGGTACAATTTAATAAAATATCCACCATGCTTTCACAGAGAGTTCTTTGCCATTGGTCTTCTTTGAGGTCTCTGGCTAGTCCAGTAAACCGTATTCTCACAATATGTATGGTTTTATCTTGCTCTTAAACATTTTGTTTTGATGACTGTGAAACTCTCTTGAGGGTAAGTGATTTACTTCAATTTCCCATGTGAAGAGTAAGAGAATGAGCTTTATAGAAGATTGGGCTGAGAATTGTTCCTGGTTTTTTTGTTGTTTTTTTTTTTCTGGTGGGGCTAAGTGTTGAAGTACTTATAGTCCTGCAGAATAAGAGAATTTCTGGTAGTAGAATAGAATCTGTACTGTATTTTTCTAGAGAGTACTCAACTGAAGTGTGAGTAGGCAACAGGTCAGCTGAGGTATTGGTTGACCTCTTAAGCGCTTGGGGCAACCAAACTGTGTTGGGGGAACTGGAGTCCTTGTCAGTCACCTACCCTAAAAGTCTCCCATGGTTTTCATTCTTGTAAGCTTTACTCATACTGTTTTATATGGTGGGAGTTTGCCTTTATTTATATTAGCAGTATTACTCATCTATTAATTTTTCTCCATTTTAGGTTATTAAAACATCACGTTCATTAATATAAGAAGAGTTATAAAAATTATCGTAACAAATTGAGGCTGTAAAAATTTTTAGAACAACTGTAAGACTTAATTTATTATACTTTATATGATCTGGCTGAATATTACCATGGTTTTCTTTCTGTTTTTTTTTCTCCATATTAATATTGTTGTAGGAAGGGTTTATTTAGATTTTGTTACTCAGTAGTCGTGTATTCTGGGACAAAGCATTTCACCTTTGTGATCTTAGTGCTCTCATGTACAAAATAAAGGGATTGAGTTAAGTGATTTCTGTCATCCAGCTAAAAAATACCTCATATCTCATATTACATTTTGACAGATAGATAATAGAGAATTAGGTGAATGACTTTGAGCATAGCATTACATAGTAAAAACAACACAGGCCTTGGAATTCTACTATTTGCCTCTTAGCTGGAGAAGCTCAAGCAGGTTACTTATCTGACAGTTTCAAATTCTGATCTAGAAATTTGGAGAATAATAGCTGTGTCAGGGTTTTTCTGAGAATTAAATATGACAGAAAATGTAAAAGTGTCTATTATAGCACAGTTTTAGATCATTGATATCTTTTAAAAGAGGTCTTTCCAGGTTAGAGCAGGAGAATGGAAATGCCCAGTTCTTTATAAGACCATTATTGAATTTTGCAAAATGTGAAATGAGCTGTTAACATAAAGACATATGGAAGACAATTCCTTGTGTTTTTTATAGTCTCTATAATATCTCTGATAAATTTTTATTTGACAGCAATTGGAAGAAAATATTTAGGGGAAGATTAGATCTGTCAAAAACTTTACTGACATTTGTTCTTTGGTACTAGTGACCTTTTCCTTAAGCATTTGATCTTGAATCAGAAGAGAATACTAAGTATTCAGGCAAAATGTTGAATCAGATTTTTTAATTTTTTGAATGACTTTGAGCTAGTCATTTAACAATTATGTACATCTTTACAGATTATGCCTATTTGAGGGGTACTAGAATACATGTAATATTTTAAACAGTTAAAGAAAAGTTATATTTAGAAATATAAAATAAAAGTAAAGGGACTATAAGCACATTTTTGAGGAAATGGTTCACTCAAAAACAAATAATAAACGACTATGAATTAGTCAGAGTTTTCTGTTAGCACCATAATAGTAGGAAATCTTTTTTTTTTTAATTCCTTATCCGATTTTAGAGAGAGAGGAAAGGAGAGAGAGAAATATTGATGTGAGAGAGAAACATTGATAGGTTGCCTTCCATATGTGCCCTGACCAGGGAACGAACCCACAACCTAGGTTTGTGCCTTGACAGGGAATTGAACCTGCTACCTTTTGGTGTATGGGACAATGCTTCAACCAGCTGAGCCACTAGGCCAGGGCAGTGGTGGGAAATCTTAAAGCAATAGATTCTCTTTTGAATTTGTGGAAATTCTCGTTTTTAAAGTTGGTATCTTTTTAAACTACTGAATATTTAATTATAATGTGGTTCACATGTGACCTTGAACTGAGTATATTGCGTAATTATACATTGCTTTATGTACCAATTTGTTAGGTACATTTTTGGTGGATTAAGCATACTAGTGGTATTTGACCTTAGGATTCATTTTGTTATTTTTTGTTAGGATCACAAAATTTTAACTTGTCTCTGGGGTTGGGGTAACAATTTTGGACTTATAGTGGCTGTTTGAAAAGTTAATAAAGCTCTACAATAAAAAATATCCTATCTAATAAAGAGGGAATATGCTAATTGACCCTTATGTTGTTGCAAAGATGGTGATACCCACAGCTAATAAGGAGGGAATATGCTAATTGAATGCCCCACTCTCAAAGATGGCAGCACCCAGTCCCCTCAGCCCCAGTGGGGCTGCAGGCACATGGCAAGGTCAGGCCCAGTGGGCCCAGTGCACTTGGCCACTCCATGCACCTGCTCCCAGAGTCCCCCAGTCCCTTCAGGCCCCCAGCTGCCCAGGGCCACCCGAGGCACAGGTAACCAAGCTGGCCGAGGCTTGTGCTGCTGGCAGTGACAGCAACAGATGTGTGATGGGGTGTCGCCTTCCCCTGATTGCCGGGTCACCTCCCGCCCCTGAGCATTTCCCGGACTGTGAGAGGGGGCAGGCTGAGCTAAGGGACCCATCCCCTCCAGTGCATGAATTTTCATGCACTGGGCCTCTTGTCACTATATAAAAAGCTGTATACTTTATAGAAAGTCTTTCCCTTTATTTATAACAAGTGGGAGAAAACTTTGAATGTTTGATGAACGTAAAACTTTAGCTAGAGTTATAAATATTCCTTCTCAAATTTAAAATTCAACAAGTTGATAGATTCCAAGATGGCTGTGAAATAAGTAGAAGCTACATTCATCTCCTCTGGAGCCAAACTGGGTTTACAACTAAATTACAGAGCAAGTATCCTGAATAACCAACTGAATTATAGCTGAACAGGAATAATGTAACCATGGATTTACAGAAGAAGCTGCATAGAGACTGGTAGGAAGGGCAGAGATGTGGAGAGGGCTGGCTGCTGCATCCATATGCATGGCTGAGAAGCCAGAGGGATATGTTGGCTGCAAAAAAGTACCACTTGAGGAACGTGGGATCTCAACCCCACACCAGGATCCCCAACCCAGAGTACTAGAGCTGGGAAGAAGAGCCTGTGTAGCATCTGGCAGTGAAAATCAATGGGGACTCTGGCACCTGGAAGAGGAGGGAACCTGCTAGAAACCCAAGTGCTCTCTTAAATGGCCAAAGCAGGATATTGCTCTCAGACACTCACCCAGGGCTCTGGGAGAAGGAAGGCGACTCAGGGCATATGGGAGTCATAAACTGAAGATCTGGGTGGTGTGGCTCTGAGGAGAGATCTGGAAGCTCAGCCACTGAGGTCCCTATGCTGAGTCCCTGTCCCACACCACGCTGAGGCACCATTTTCGCAGGACTGAACACTCCTATTCTTACAGCACCAGCCTGGGAGTGTACGAACCTGGTCCTCCACCCACTGACAACACCACCTGCCAAGCTCAAGTCCTGCAGAAAGGTCTGTTGGCTGCACTCAACAGGGACCTTTGGTACAGAAACCTGTATGGCTTTATTAACCAATGTCACCCTGATAAATTCAATACAAAATAAGAAATAAAATTTAAAACATTAAATTAGAACTGTATGAATCACCAGATAAGAGTTTTAATTATTATGGGAAATGTGTATAGAAAATTAGGGAGATTTTAGGCATTCTAATTTAACATTTGTAATGAAGATATGAAAAATTAATTGAAGTATCTTCAGGTTTTTAATTTTTAACCAAAGTTACTTTTAGGAATACATCTACTTACCAAAAATAGTCACTGACTTGATTCTTAAATATTTGGACTATGTTCTATAGAAATTTCCTCTGTAATAGTTTTATCAGCAAGAAGAATCAATAATTGCAATATAAAGTCAGCATGATATTGGACCTTCTAAAAGCAGTTCATGAGCCCTAACCAGTTTGGCTAAGTGGATAGAGCGTCGGCCTATGGACTGAAAGGTCCCAGGTTCGATTCCGGTCAAGGCATGTACCTTGGTTGTGGGCACATCCCCAGTGGAAGGTGTGTAGGAGGCAGCTGATCGATGTTTCTCTCTCATCGATGTTTCTAACTATCCCTCTCCCTCCCTCTCCCTAAAAAATCAATAAAATATATCTACTCTATAAAAGCGAAATATTAAAATTAACCGTTTCTCTGAGACAGGGTAAGCCACGCCCACCAGCCAATCAGAGTGGCTGTATGCAAACTAGCCCAGCCAACATGGCGGTCGCCACTCACGGACCTGAGTAAACAGCCCTTTCCATTGCAGCAGGAGAGAAAGTGAAGCTGTGGCCCCTCAGCTCCGATTAAACTGCCTCTAGCAAAACACAGCTTTGAAACAATGTAACAATCATAGAATCCTCCGGAGCTGAAGGAAAGAGCAGCTCCGGCCTAACCAGTAAAAGTAGCAATTGTTTCATTATAGACGCTGGGAGGTGAAGCAAAGAGGAGGCTTCAGTTAGCTAGAAGGCAGCCTTAAACGAACAGTGTATCAATTATAGAAGATAACCCCAGGCCTTAAAGAAACAGCATCAATTATAGGAGAGAAATCACAGAAACCTGTGTCCAGCCAGCCTTGCTGGGACGTTGGGTCAATGGGAGCTGTGGGCAGCCTGAAAGCCCCTCACCCAGGCTGGTCAGGCACGCCAGCAGGTGGGCATCCCCCGAGGGGTCCCAGACTGCGAGAGGGCACAGGCCGGGCTGAGGGACCTCCCGAGTGCACAGAGCGGCTGCAGGGCGGGACAGCGCAGGACCC
>PVJC01037931.1:0-16970 GCA_004026665.1 Murina feae
TAAGTATTATTTAAGTGTTAAAGTATTATTTAAGTTATAGAAATACATAAGTATTATTTAAGTGTGATTTAGGAAATATTTAAGTGTGATTTAAGTATGATTTAAGAAATATATTTGTGTGTGATTTAAGAAGTGTGTACAAGCATAAAAAAGTATAAAAATATGTGTGTAAACTTAGTATAAGTAACTTCATCTTAGATTAGTGACTCCATGTTAGAATAAGTGACTCCATCTTAGGGTGCTTGTCGATTGGTTACAGATTTAGGGGTATATGCCTGAACGTGCCCCGGGACCTGTGACCAACTGATAAGAGCCCTAGCACCCGGAACTTTCCAGAATGACATAGAAGCCATCTGTGAGGACCCCGATAAGACACACTGAAGACGCATAAAAGCAGGAACCAGAGAGCCCAGCTGTAGATGTGTGTCTTCCCTCCACAGACTTTGTCTCCAGCTCTGGGAAAGCTGACCCCCTTGCTCTGCCTGTTCCAGTGAAGGACCAGACCTTGTCTCCTGGACAACCGAAGCTCAATGCCAACAAACCCAACCTAGTGTGTGTCTTTCGGCAGACCCTCCGGGTGGCCCTGCAAGTGCCGAGGACCATCGGTGACTTGTAAATAAACCCTGAGTGTGTTTGCTTAACTGTGTGTCTGTCCTCCTTCTGAGTATTAGTAATTTGGCTCAGCCATATCAAGTGTCCCTCGACCCTCATGAAGGCATATCCTTGTATTGGGAGTCGGACCACCTGTGCTACGTCCCAGAAATAATTGGGTAAGTTGGGACAATTGGGACAGCTGTAGAAATGAAGAAATGGGCTGGGGCCAATTTACATACCTTGAGATTATAAGTTCTCTACAAAATTCTTACTAAGCTTACATTATTTATGTTGAATCTATTTTTGTGTTTCCATTTTACTTCTTTTGTGCATGTGTGCTTACATTTTTTCACCCCTCTTAAAATAGCTTCGAAATCAAAATTTTGTGTCAACTCTGAATAGGAACAGGAAAGGGAAGGAGGGCTAGCTTTCTCTAATGCATTCAAGTTTATAAGATTCTTGGAGATTTTTTCCCCCCAGACTTTCATGCTTAACCACTACTCCAGTACCACCATGAATACCAATGAAATATAATAGAGGGCATCAATCATGGTCCATCCAGGCTAGGGACATAACCATGCACAAAGCAACAGTCCCTCTGACTTAATGAAGCCTTCTTAAAGAAAAGCTGTTCGCATTCAAATTCAGATGAGCTATCAGAGCTTGTAAAGGAAGAAAATAACACTTCTTATCCTGAGTGATCTCAGACACTGAATTGTACAGTTCTTTTTTGGTTTTGTTTTTTAACATTTTTATTGTTGAAAATATTACATATGTGCCCCTTTCCCCCCGCTGACCTTTCTTCTAGCCTGCCTCCACTGGTTCAGGGAACCTCTGTGGTCTTTTCCCTCCACTGTTTCTTGTGCTTCGTTAAAGTCCTAAGCACACAGGGTTTACAGAACAAAGGTCAGAAGAAGCATAACAGAACATGAAGCATTAAAGCACAGAAACAGAAAGTGAAAGGTTACAAACAGCTGTACTTAATAAGATTTAGATCTGCAACTATATATATATTTAGCTACTTCAAGTGTTCTTCTCTGTTTCCAAAGAGGAAAAACAAAATCTAAAGGCAGCCTAAAATTATTTGCAACTGGATTATATTAGATGGTTCAAACAGTTCTATGGTTAGTATTAATCAAACTACCAGGCTGGTGACAAAATGAGAGCATCATGATGTATTTGATATATTTGTTTTCTATCTGAAAATGCATAGACCCATTATGAAAACCTCACATATCATCTCCTGATATTATCTCCCTTGCAATCAACCAAAGGGAGTTTTCCATTGCTAGAGTGTATAATCACACAAGTATATGCATGCTCCATCTGTGGGGTGACTCTGTGGAATTAGGCACATATTATAGACTCATTCTGTCATCCATGAGAGAAAAATGCAATGCAGTCCACTTAACTTTTTTGGCAAATGTTTGTCTATAAATAGAGGCTGTTATCATTTCCTCAGTGGTAGGTATGTCCATTTTCTGTGAGTAAAAACAAACTTTCAAAATACATAAAATGATATTATAGTAACCTTCGTTGATACCAGAGACCCCCATACCTTTGAAGCTGAGGCTACCTAGGCAACTGATTTGCCTACTAGACTAAACCTATTCCTCAATTTAGCCAAACTATATTTCTAAACTGTAGTTAATACCTATTTAGGTGATGCGCTTTGCTAATTTCAATGGCAAAAAAAGAGAATGTTAACACTTAAAAGATAATATCTAGTTTATATTCTCAACAATTTGCCCTGTCCATTTCAAATGAACTAGGAGCCCAGCGCACAATTCAAAATCACATGGCGCCACCCACCCTTCAGTCCGGCCCTGCCTCCCTCTCTGGCCCTTGAAGCAGCTGTAGCTGCTGGAGATCAGCCAGCATAAGCGTGTGGAGACCCCTGCTGCCCTGCACCCTGGTGCTGCATGTGCAACCTCCTGTCCAGTCAACCTGTTACAGCGTCCAGGTTAATTAGAATATTTCTCTATTATATATATATATATATATATATAGACAGAGAGATAAAGTGAGTCTATTTGTAAATTAAATAAATAAGGTTACATACCTAGCAAGTGCTCATTTTTTGACCTGGGATATCCATGGAATTCACGAAGAGAGTATGAATTCATTCATGTATGGTTTTCCAAATATTGTTAAGTGTTTTTTAGTGTATATGTTCATTTGTAGCATAGACTGTCCAGAGTTTTCATCCTATTTTTAAAGGGGTCTATGATTTTTTTTTAAATTTCGAAAACTCCAACCTACATCTTCTGTTTCTTAGAATAATGCACTAAAAAGATAATCTACTGTTCATACAAAACTAAATAAGATCCTTTAGAAAGAAGGTATTTGTCTATGCATCTTGGGAGATTGTTATTTGCAACTTTTGAATACTTAGCTGTGGATCATCTTTAAAAGTTGCACTTAGGCAAAGCTATCATCAATCAAAATATGAGCAGAAAGAGGAGGGTAAAAAATTGTGATTGTCAGCAATTTTAAGTGACCTGTGCCAGTTATGTGAAATATAAACTTCCCTTTCTTGGACAGAATAGTTAACATAAGGTTTGAGTAAGATATACCTTTTTTCCTGCTGAGTTCCATGAGTAAATAACACCAGCGCACACCTGTGTGCATTTATTCTTCCTAAAACATCTGTGTGCCACTGTAAACACATCCTTATTGGACCACTTTGGGTGTCATTACTCACAATTTGACAAAAAGAGCCCTGGATAAAAATTTTAAATAAAAATAATTATATTTAGCCTGAGTTGGTGTGGCTCAGTGGATAGAGAGTCAGCCCTCAGACTGAAGGGTCCTGGGTTCGATTCCAGTCAAGTGCACATACCTTGGTTGTAGGTTCACTGGCCCTGGTCAGGGTACATGAAGGAGGAAACCAATCAGTGTGTCTCTCTCCATCAATCTTTCTGTCTCTCCCTCTCCCTCCACTCTCTCTAAAAATCAATCAAAAAATATTCTTGGGTGAGGATTAATAAGAAGTAATATTTCATTTAAACACCAACCTATATTTTATTTTCTGAGTTTTAGATATGATTCCTCAGATAAAATACAACTAAAGCCAAAAATTAAAATATGTATAGGTATTTTCATTATACTCAATTAAGAACTAATCCATGCATTTATACCTCAAAATAGAATTACTCTCCTCCCATTTCTAGTTTTGAAGCATTAATGTCACATCGCCAGAACTGTCCTTAGTTACTAGGTTTCTGCAGTATACAGTTTGACTGCATAGGGAAATTTGTAATTTCCTAATATTGGGAAGAAAAAGAAAATAAAGGTTATTAGCAAAGCAATACTATAGAATTCTAGTATATATCAGAGTGTGAGCTACAACAGAAACGCATTTTCCCAACAACCATGTAACCAGAGCAAATGGTTTAAAATGTCTATTAGAGCAACTTTTCCAAACAAAACACTGTGTAATAATAACTGTTTTGAGCAAATGAGACAATTGTATATAAAAATTTTGTGTAAAAAAATACTTTATGTATATATATACATTTATATATACATATAGGATTTCATGAAATTATTGAAATCACTTGCACATTTTCAATTTCAGGTTAAATCTTTATGAGCAGCAACATAGAATATAGAAACAAAAAAATAAAGAGGAAAGAAGAAAAAGAATCCAAGAAGAAAAATATGACCCTGCTTTGAGAATACCTAAAATCTCAAGTCAGAGAAAACTTAAGAGAGTAATAAGAAATTAGGATGAACCAATGAAAAGAAGGAAGGATGAAAATATTTTTTAAGAAAAAAGAATGAAACATCTGGGAAATACAAAAGGCTTGTTGGAATATAAATGATGGTCTAAATTTTCATCTTCAGGAGAGGATTTGCCAGATATCAATGACAATAGAAACATTATCTACTAACAACTTTATCTCTCCCAGGCCATCATTCTGGAAAATGTTGACATCCATAGATTTCCTTGAGCAAGTAGTAGCCATCCTAGACCTGTCAACTTGGTGAAAGCATTCAGTCAAAAATAGTCAATGTAAAAATGATGTGCTTCTAAACGAGCTGGTTGGCAAGTGCAAAGAGTGGATTTTGCAGAAGAATAAACCTCAATTACACCATTATCAACAAAGTTTGTCTATTTTGGAGCACACTCAAGCATATTTCAAGAATTCTGACATTAACCACAACTTTTCCACTGGGAGGAAAAATACCTGTTACCCACCTCTCCTAAAAGTCCTGCCTCAATGACAGCAATTCTGAGAAGGGAACTGCTCTTGGAAATATTTACCAACAAAATCCCACAGAGGGGAATGTATTGAGAGATGACAGCCCCTGAACTGTCTGATCCTTATTAGGGGAAGAGAAGAAGGGATTTCTGTTGGATAGAAGTTGCTAATTCCTGCTTGCCTATGACCTGCCAACATGATAAAAGTAATAGCTCCCAGAACTGTGATATGCTGTGCACCCAGCTATTATATGGATCAGTCAACACACAGTTTATATTTTTAAAAAGACAATAATTAAATTTACTTTGCTATCATTTCTACTCTGTAAAAAAAAAACAAAAAACAGTACAAATATAGAACTTCCTAGTCACACCTTTATCTTCATCCAGAAATTGTTTAAATATTCCCTTTGATTCGGATAAATGTCCACTTTAGAGCTTGATTATTTGATTTGGCCACCCACATTGATCAATTTAACTAAAAAGTTTTATACTTGACCTTGAATTACTTTATAGCTATACAGAGTTTCCCAGAGTAGTTGTCTAATAATAAAATATAGTTGGATGATAATAAATTAAAATAAAAGCCTGAATTCTCTATTGCTTTTCTATAAATCTTATGGTCAAATTCCCAATAGTGTTATTTTAAAATTAAAGATGATACTAATCTAAAACAATAATTGCTACCATCTCTTGAGGGATATATGCTAGGCATTGAAATAGTCTCTTTATTTTCATTATTTTATTTAATACATCCATTCCAGAAGAAGGTAAATGAAAAGTAAAGGAAGAGGAGGGACATTTACTTCTCTTTCCTTAGAATGTCATCAACAGGTAATGTATGTGATTAAAAGACAAAATTTAAAGTGTACTAAGTAAAGCCATAAGGAGAACAGCAAGAAGTAATTTTAGAGGATACAACCAATAAAATTTGGAATACAGAAAGGAGTGAGCTCACAGTGGTGAGCGAATACATACCAGTAGATTTTTTGTGTGATACTTTGCTTTTTCTTTTCTTTGTACTTTGTTATAAAAATAAACAACTAATGATGTTATTCTTTCTAAAAAGCTTATAAATAAAGGTGAACCACATTGCTAATGTACAAGTTTGTCAATACTAGTCCTAAAAATAATATCATTAATAATACTGACTTTCAAACTTTGAGGAAAGATGACATCAAATTTGGTTCTGAACATCCTTCATGTAAGTTGAACAACTGTCCAAGGAGAAGAAAAATCATGAGGGAAAACCATGTCAACAAAAAATACCACATAGAGAACCATGTCAACAACATACCACAAACTTAAAACTGGGAAAACATGAAGGAGAACAGATTGTAATCATGGGGAAGGTGGCAGGAATTAGAGAAACCTTACTGATGCCCTTGGAGGCATGGAGACTAGTCACTGGGGAGCCAGAAGAAGGGCAGAACTGGCATGACTAGAGGTCATTTTTCCACATCAAATCAATGGTGTTCTACATAATATCAAGGGCAGAAAAACTGGTGCAGCCATTTCTCTATCTATGGCAAAGCTTGTTATGAGGAGCACAGGATTACCCTGTGTTTGGGGAAACCGCTCTCTGAAAAGATGTCTCTAACACAGTTCTAGGGATTAAAGACAACCTACTCAATTTTCTTGATCTTCTTATAAGCACTATAGAAGCTTTTCTGTTTGTATTGTGCATGGAGACAGGGATGTAATGGGACTTGTGTTACTACTTACATTAGTTACTCTAATCACATTTAGAGTTAGATTAGTTTCAAATATTAGTTTATCTACATACGACAAATGTTACTTATATATTTTTTCTAACATAAAATAAAGTCAGAAAGTAGGCACTTTCAAGGTCAGGGAAGCACTGTAGTAAACCATGAAGAAACGACACTCCTTCCTGCTCTGCCCAAGCAACGCCTGTGGCTTTCGCCTCATGATCTAAGACAGAAGTTCATTTCTAGGGGCTCCAAGCCAAGGACTTAAACTCGGCGAATCCTTATGAGCTCCTGAACGAGCATTAAGTTGCCGTCCTACTCGTTATGATTCCTAGTTTTCTCAATTTCCCAGGGGCATTGGTCAAATTACCCATCGTTTTTACTATCCGGTTCCAATGTATGTTAAAATTGAACCAAATTCTACTCATATTAAATATTTGTTAGACTCTTTTCCAAATCCTCCCTGATAGAATTTAAAAGGAAATCTAAACTAAAGCCAAAAGAATGCTGAATAAATATAGAAAAAAGGTGGTGAGAATAAAACAATAAAAGAACATGCCATAAAACTGGAAGGTAAGATAAATTCATTATATTGATTTGAAGTGATGCTCTCTATAACTTAATTTCTAAAATAAGGGCTTTGCTGTGTTTGATTTAAAATTCCTCAATGGCAAAAAGATGTCATAAACAAAAACATTATGGATTGGATTCACCTTTTAGAAGGAAGAACTTCTGAAGAGTTAGTTACCAGAAAAGCATTTAGAATCTTTTTTTTTTCCATTAGAGGACTTTAATAATATCCTCTTTGAAGGGGATTTTTTTTAAATCAAAATAAGCTTTCTTATTTCCTGTTCTTTCACACTATATCTCAGTGGAATTACTTTAAACCTAAAGCTATCGTTAAATAATGCAGCATGACAAACACCTAGTGTTCAATAAGCATCTATTTAGCTTGTTCGTCTCCCCTAGGCCGGCTAAACGGAGGAGGCTCTGCACTAAGAATCTCTCATTCTCCAGGAACCAACAGTTTCAGAGAGGCCTGTTCAGGAGGCAATGACGGAAGTGCAAAAAAGGGAGTACAAACGAGCAAGCTTTCTTAGGTCCCGGCTAGAACCTGGTACACTGTCATTTCCACTTTATCCCAGTGTTTGAAGTGAGTTACTTGGCCCAACAAGAAAGTCAAAGGTCATCGATATGAATTCTGCTTCTTATGGTACCAGAAATTATGAAGCCACAAGGCCAAGAGAACACACAAAGGAAGGGTAATGAATTCAAGCCACTAATGCAATCAAGCTCCCAAAGTATTCAAATAGGAGTCTAAGTGTAAGGAGTCCACTCAGCATTTCCACCTTCCTCCCCAGAAATCTTCCCTGAGGTGGTGTGGAGGGCAGAGGACTTAAATTTCAGTTATTAAATAATTTAACTATTGGTTCCAACTAGAAAGAAGGGGAAAAAACAAAAGGAAATGGCATGCAAGGGCTCAGAGAGAGAAACTTGCCTTTTAAGCCTCTTATATTTTATTTCTTTCCCTAGACCCACAAAATCTGTTTCCATATTTTTGCAAACAGACCATATGCTCCCAGTTCCTTAATATTAAAAACTGTCTCATGTTGCTTTATTTAAAATGATATTTATAGTTCTCTCTGTTCTATATGTGAGTAGTTAAGAATTTATCCATAATCATTAGCATTTATTAAAATAGTTCGGCCAGGTTTCACATAGCAAATTCTATTTGTGAGTTTTGCTCCAAGCTGCTATGCGGTAAAAGCTGAGAATTGTTTTAAGGAAATGGGGGTTTGGGGGACTCTAATACCGATTCCCCCCCATTTTATGTGGTTCTTCATTAAATAATAATATTATTTAGATGTTCATAATGTGGTCATGAGCATGAGAGGAGGAGAGACTACAGCAGGAATAGGTTCCTGGGAGACATGGGACATTGGAACAAGACACTTGAGAATCACTGTTAATGGAGAGAAGCATGGCAATCACAAAGGTGGAAGCTCCTTTGCTAATTTACTTTTTTTTTAACAATAAAATACATTTTATCTTACAATTTTTCTTCTATGTGTGAATATTAAAATAATATAATATTTCCTGAGTGGAGTTGTAACATTTAGAGTCTTTCAACTGCACACATCCAAACTTTGACTTGTCAAGCTGTGAATATTTGCCAAAACTATTCCTTTAAGTAAATAATCTTTCTATAAATGACATAAAATTTAACTGTAATTTAAATGTAATTCATTATGCATTAAATAACTGTTTTCTATTTATCAACTCAGAGCCCCACAAAATATAGGACATTTATTTTAAAATTGTCAAAACTAAAATATCTTCCTTAAAATACTTTGGATAGCCTATATAATACAAGACTAATATGCAAACTGACCAAACAGCAGAACAACCAGTCACTATGACGCACACTGACCACCAGGGGGTAGATGCTCAATGCAGGAGCTTCCCCCTGGTGGACAGTGTGCTCCCACAAGAGGAGTGCTGCTCAGCCAGAAGGCTTGAGCCTGGCTCACAGCTGGCAAGCCCAGTAGCAGCGGTGGGAGTGGGCCTAAGCTGGCAGTCAGACATCCTCCAAGGGCTCCCACACTGCAAGAGTGCACAGGTAAAGCTGAGGGACCCCCCTGAGTACACGAATTTTGTGCATAGGACCTCGTGTGTGTGTGTGTGTGTGTGTGTGTGTGTGTGTTTGCTTTGCATATGAACTATAATTCTATAAGATCCTCATCCAAACTTGCCTCCCTGGCAAACTTCATCTCTCTTCACTTGCCTTCCCATCCCTGCATCCCAGACACTCAACTCTGTTAACTCTTCACAGTTCTTCACTCTCACCACAAAGCCTTTGTACAGGTTGTGCATTTAATCTGCAGTGATGCTTCCCAACATAGCCTCCCTACTACTTCCTCAGAAAAATCCTTCTATAATCACTTCACCTTTTACTTGTAATATTTTTATTTATCTAAGTTCCTTTTAGTTTGCAATTATACATAACCAAGATGACCATTTGGTTACTATCTAGAAAGATAATTTAAGCTTCAGGAAAGCTAAGACATATATTTTTGGTCACCAATTTATCCTTAGCCTCTAGCACAAAGTCTGATATCTAATAGGCATTCAGTAGCTATTTGATAAATGAATGGGTGTTTTCTATACAAGTGGCTATAAATGCTGAGTCACTAAAAGGTGAAATGTGGAAAATGGCAGTGTAGGTAAATGCCTATACTCACTGTCTCCCACGACCACATCAAAATTACAACTAAAATACAGAACAACCATCATCCAGAACCACTGGAAAACTGGCTGAGTAGAAGTCCTACAACTAGAGAAGTAAAGAAAAAACACACTGAGACTGGTAGGAAGTGTGGAGGCATGAATGGGCTGGTCCAGCACCCACATGTGCTGCTTTTTTAATTGGGAGGAAGATCATCTCTGCGGAGGCCAACCGGAGGAGCAAGACGTCTCAGCCCCACACCAGACTCCAATCCAGGGTCCCATAGCAGGGAAAAGAAGTAATAACTATGGGCTATAAAACATAGTGTGGATTATGGTTTAGTGACACAGAGGCTGTTAGACATCCAGTTGTTCCTCTTAAAAGGCTGGCACCACAAACTGAACTTACTATATTCTGTTTCCTCTGAACTCTAGGACCAGGGCCAGGCTCTGGGGCATACAAACACATACATACAAGGAAAACTGGATTGTCTGGCATTAGGGCAGAAACTCAGGGGAGGTTTTCTCCCAGATGGAGGTGCTCACAGAGATCATTGCTCCTGTACTGGGGCCTCCCTAGACACAGGTCTGACTGGTAGCCATTTCTGTTTGCTCCACCCTGCTGATTCCCTAAGATCCCACATTACCCAGTTTACAACCCTATCCAAGCTTTATGCAGCGGATTTTGTAAACGAATGGCCTGTCCTTGCTCAGACTAAAATTTCTCAAACAAGCTAACAAAGTGCATCACCACTAAACCAGTATTTTATGAAATATTGAAGGGTATTCTTGAAGAAGAAGAAGAAGAAGAAGAAGAAGAAGAAGAAGAAGAAGAAGAAGAAGAAGAAGAAGAAGAAGAAGAAGAAGGAGAACCAACAACAACAAAATGGCAACAAATACAAACCTTTCAACAATTGAACCTATAAATCAAAATAAAGAAATAAGAAATCTAATGAGCAAAATAAACTGGTGAATAAAATAGAATCAGAGGCATGGAAATGGAACAGACTGATGATCCTTAGAGGGCACAGGATGTGGGGGTGGGAAGAGATTGAACAAAGATCTTATATGCATGTATGGATTACCTATGAACACAGACAATGGGCTGATGAAGGTCTGGGGCGGGGCAGGAACTGGGTGGAGGGGGGCAAAGGCGGGGAAAGAGGGGCATCTGTAATAATCTCAACAATAAAGATTAAAAAAATAAAGGTGCCCTAACCAGTTTGGCTCAGTGGATAGAGCATCAGCCTGCAGATTGAAAGGTCCCAGGTTTGATTCCCATCAAAGGCATGTACCTTGGTTGCGGGCACTTCCCCAGTAGGGAGTGTGCAAGAGGCAGCTGATCGATGTTTCTCTCTCATCGATGTTTCTGGCTCTCTATACCTCTCCCTTCCTCTCTGCAAAAAATCAATACAATATATATTTAAAAAATAAAAGGTGAAATGTTTTGGAGTGATGTTAAGCTATATTCTCAAACTCAAATCTACTCTTCTATAGTCAGCACTGTGTTGTTGCTGACATTAGACTCTGAAAACTAAAGTTTTCATTTTTAAACTGGTTTCCTGCCAATAGCAAGCACTAGAGAAAAATTGGAAGCCAGGAAAAGGAAAGAAAGGACTCTCCCCTTCATGTTAGCTTTCTGTTCACTGGGCCAATGGAATATCTATGCATTTGGATATGCTTTCCCTGGCAACATTACCACCTGTGAATTTGTGAAATGCCTTATTATATGCATATTCTACATAAGGTTTATCATTACTGAGGAACTCATTTCACTGCAAAAAGATGCAACAATACCCTTACCCATGGAATCACTGGTCTTATCATTTAACCCAATATCCTGAAGGAGCTGGTTTGAGAGAATGAAGAAACAGCCATTTAGAAACTCAGTTGTGGTGCAGGTTATGAAATAAATACCATGAGACATAGGTATTATACAGAATATTGATTATGTAGTAATCGGCAACCTATACACAGTGTTGTTTCTTCTATACCCGTGGTTCTCAACCTTATGGCCCTTTAAAACAGCTCCTCATGTTGTGACTCCCAACCATAAAATCATTTTCCTTGCTACTTCATAACTGTAATTTTGCTACTGTTATGAATCGCAATGTAAATATCTGATATGCAGGAGGGTTTTAGGCGACCCCTGTGAAAGGGTCGTTCAACCGCCAAAAGGGTCGTGACCCACAGATTGAAAACCGCTGTTCTATACTATAATATACAGGTAAAAGAATCAGGAAGTGAAAGTGACTTTAAATGCTATTATACCTAATAATCCATTCAGAAATTTTTTTCCTAATCAAGAAATTTGGGTGAGCCCCAGCAGGTTTGGTTCAGTGGATAGTGCATCAGCCTGCTGACTGAAGGGTCCTGGGTTCGATTACAGTCAAGGGCACATGCCCAGGTTAGGGGCTCGTTCCCCAGTAGGGGATGTGCAGGAGACAGCCATCAATGTTTCTCTCATCACTGATGTTTCCATCTCTCTTTCCCTCTCCCTTCCTCTCTGAAATCAATAAAAATATAGTTTTTTTAAAAATTTTTTGGTGATATAGTAGGTGGTCTTCATTATCACCGAAGATAGGCTTCTAACAGGAGACATAACAATGATTTCAAAGTTGAGACTGTCATCTGGCTCTTTACATCACTGAAGCAACAGATGAAGATTAGCATCATGGGTATAATTGTTCCTGATTATCAAAGATAAAATGGGTTTGTTCTATGTAGTTCCTTTGTCTGAAACACTGGGGATTCTTTGAGATATTACTTCCATAGCAAATGATAAAAGTTAAGAAAAATCAATGGGAGCAAAAAAGATTCAAGATTTCAAATCTTTAAATAATCACAATAATGTAAAATGCTCGCCTGAGAGAAAATGGGACAGCTGGTGGAATAACAGACATAAAAATATCAACCACAACTTCATCACCATTTATAGAAAAAGGATTGTAGCCGCTATGTATATCATTTTTTGTTTGTTACATACATTCATATTTGTATACATTAACTAATTCCATTTTTATTCCATATTTCCTCTTATTATTATAGATAAGGATTTCTGGGAGTTATTAATGTTACAATTTATTCTTTAGTTTATCATATTCAATTAGAACTGTAACTAAATAAGCGGGGTACTATCATTGCCTAGACAGAGACTGTTGGAATTTGGGGAATGAGGGTGAGAGCGTGTTGTTTGTATAAAGAGTAGTTGAATCTTGTTAAATAGAACAGAAGTTGTTCAAATGAGTAATTAAGCTGAATAAGTAAAGGGATGCGCTGCATCTGTTTTTAAGCTATTGTCTCTGATCCAAGTCTAATCTTCTCTTCTCTATTCTGTGATTGTTACTGGGCTGGTGTATTAGAGCCAACACATATCAGCACACAAGAGCCAACTGTTAAATTATGAGGAAGTTTGAAAGCTGGTTGTTAGTTATTATGTAAACTTAATATTAAATAAGTTATACTAAATATAAAGGAAATGAATACTTGATATGCATCATCTCTTAATTAGTTTACTACATTTTCCTATTTTATACCTTGAGGTCATTTACATCAACTGGATCTGCATTATAGCTGAATAATTTCTTCATATTGTTGGATTACGTGAATACAGGCAGTCCTTTGGTTACGTCAGACTTGGGTTACCTTGGACCCAACGTATGTCATTTTGTGGTTACGTCGCCATCTCCCATTTATTTATAAAAAAAAAAAAAATTCCTTCATTTCGACATATGTACATATGTGCTTTATGTTTTTTATTATTTATTTACCACAAGTAAAGGTCATAAATTGTTATCTGTGTATGTGCTCCATGTGAGTGACATAGATGTTTATGTAGGTGGGTTCCAACTTATGGTGAAAATCACATTATGTCCCACCACAGGAATGGATCTCCGACGTAACTGAGGACCTACTGTATTTTGAAATCAACTATGGTGAAAGTATTTACAGCATAAATATAGACAACTTCTACAAATTTTGGTTTTCTTTTCTCTCCCATAAAAACTTGATAGATATTTGTCAGCTGGTTGGGACTCTATCAATTATATTTTTCTTTTGTCAGTTAGCCATCTTAATAGGTTCTACCCATACTTGGCACCAGCAGGGGGAGATTAAAGGTAGGAGGAGAAAAGAAGGAATGTCCTTCTTCCTGTTTTGTTTTTATATTGCCAGCATACTGCCAATAAAAGCACTTCACCCTGGCAGCAGCAGTTGGCTTCAGTCTTTAGCTTCTTTCAACACCCCAGTAAATACCACCCTGGATTCTAAGGAGTAATGCAGTAGTTTGAATGCTTAGGAGAGGTGAGAAAATATGTCCAACTCCACCCAGTTTGTTGTTGTTGTTAATCCTCACCCGAGGATATTTTCCCATTGATTTTTAGGGGGAGTGGATGAGAGGGAAAGACGGAAAGAACCATCAGTGTGAGAGAAACACATCAATCGGTTGTCTCCTTAAGTCCAACCAGGGCCCAAGCTGGGGAGGAGCCTACAACCAAGGGACGTGTCCTTGACCAGAATCAAATCCAGGACCCTTTGTACCACAGGCTGATGCTCTATCCACTGAGCCAAAGTGGCTAGGGTTCCATCCAATTTTCACCTTTGATCCAACTATTCAAGAAGAGACTCAGACAACTTTTGACATTTCTTATCTAAACTGAATTGTTTGAAATCATAAATTATATATTCATGTCATTTGATACATGATTTTGATGAAAGTTACATCCTAAATATATTCAGGCCATACATATCCCAACTCCCATGTTCCCCTTCCTTCTATTCTTATGAATACTTCTTAAAACACTCAGAATTATCCTATTTGGAGCTAATCACAAATAAGGACATCTCTTGGACTATTTATTATTGTTTTTACATTTCAAATATTGTCTTTACATTTACACCTCTACTTCATTTACTCGAAACAATATTTGAAAAGGTAATTATAACAGTTTTTCAACATCAAGGGAGTTAGGTAAATGTTTAATAACCATGTGTGCATTAGTGAATATTTTAAATTACTGATAATTGGATCACACACCCAAACATTGACATAATCACATAATTCTTATTGGGAAGTATAATACTGAAAATTGAGCCATATGGTCTTGTTTTATTTTCTCTTCCTTTCTTCTTTTTTTTTTAAACTGAGATTTGCACCTAGTTAAAATTTTTTATGAGCTCTTATGTGATTACCTCATTTATTTATTAAACAATAACACAAAGTTATCAAAATACCTTATTTTTGCCACAAGTAATACTTTAGTCATATAATCCTGATGTAGAATTTTTTGGGCTTTAATGTCTTTCAGTAACAGTGTGTTTGTGTGTACATAGCCAATAAATGTATGCAATTTTTTACTTTATTAATATTACTAACATTTATCAATTAGGTATTCAGTTAGATAGAAGTACTATAAATAGTTGCTAAACTTCATATTTTAAAAATGACTACAGTTAAATATAAGTAAAAGTTTCATGTTTTTAAAATTACTACTGTAAATTTAATATAAATATATTTTCTTTATAACTATAAAGAAATGCCAGCTTCCAGCAATATCTTGGACTTATAAACACAACGTAATTCAATCTTATTTTCCTCATACAAAATTTTAGAATATTTTTTTTCATTTTCTCAAGTGTAGAGCTTTGTTAATGTGATGGAAGACTCGCTGATATTAAAATAATTTGATTCTTCAAAATGATCTGAAACAAAATTACTCCATATACACAAAACATTAATGTAGCACGCACTGAGATTTTAAGTCTCAGATGAAAAAAAAATAGCTTGTTATCTGCAGTTATATAGATCAGGTAAGAGCTGGTTACGTGCTTATAGCTGATCTCTGGTGAAACTAGAAATCAAATTTTAATAATGTTTCTTCATGTATTATGTTAAAAATTATGAGGAGTGGCTTGGAAGTAGAATTAAAGTAAGCTAATAAATAATCTAGTGTTCTGGTTGGTTGATTTGTATTTAATCAAGATATCCAGAGATTCCACAGACAAATCAAGTTAACTTGATCATACTTAATATTCATTAGTAAAAGAATATTTCCTATTTTCTCTTAATGATATATGAAAAATTAGGATATTATGATTTTCTTGAGATCTTTGTGAGGTTTTCTCTTGATGTTTTTGATATGAAGAACTATCTTAAAATTCATAGTTTGATTTATTATTGCTGGTATATTAAGCACTGACATGTTTTTGCCTATTGCTTAATTTTTTAAGTACGATTATATTTTTAGTTAAATAATATATTGTATACTATACAAATTATCATTCAATAAAATTCACTCATTTTGATGTATAGTTCTGCAAGTTTCAACAAACAAACTCAGACTAGACTACTCACTGTCTCTCATCCTTTCCTATAAATTAAAGGGCAGAATAGGAAAATGCCCAAAAGACAAGCAATAGTTGAGAAAAAATAAATCTAAGGTAAGATTGCACCAATATATAATTTAATGTCTGTTCTGGGATTTCATGGGGGATTGAATGAAGAATGTGTTCATTTGAAACATTTTGCACCCAATGCTAAATCTCTTGTTACACACAGTGTGCAATGGTGCTTAATTTCCCTTATACAACGGTTCACGTGACATATTCCTTATATTAACATAGACATGTTTTCCACTTCAAAAGAACTAAAATATTTTCTTTTTATTTAGAAGTGAAAATCATGAAGCCTCCTGTGTTCAGTATTCAGTAACCACATGGAGCTAAACATCTCCCTGAAACTCCCCTTGCTCTCTTCATTTTATTTTTATGTATAAGCCATATACATAATCATAAATATGAGAAGTACAATAAAAAGAATACAAATACTATGTGCTGTCATTATTCCTATGTACTATTATCATTTAGCTTTATAATACACTAGGGGCCCGGTGCACAAAAATTTGTGCACTCGGGGTGGAGGGAGTCACTCAGCCCGGCCTGCCCCCTCTCACAGTCTGGGACCCCTCAGTGGATGTCCTATGATGGCTCCAGTCTGCCAGGCGCCTTTTGTGTGTGTGTGTGTATGTGTGTGTATCACCACTGGGGACCTGCCCCCAGCCGCATCTGAGGCTTGGAGCAGTCCTCCTGTGTGTGTCTACCTGCTGGGGGGCTGCCCCCAGGCACACGGTGGAGGCTTGGAGCAGGCATCCCCTCTATGTTGATCTCTCAGACTCTTGCCCTCCCCTGCATGTTGTTCTCTTTTTTGAGCTGTGACCAGGGCTGGGTGCTGCCTG
>PVJC01037932.1:0-16982 GCA_004026665.1 Murina feae
ACCCTTCCCCTGCACCCCCTTTCCCCCTGCACCCCCCTCCCCCTGCAGCAGCTGCCAGGGACCAGGCTTTGTGCCAGAGGCTGGCTCTGCTGGCTTCCTCGCTGAGCGCCCTGTGTGTGACCTGCATGGGGCGCTGTTGGCTCATTGGGGAGGTCTCTCCCCTAAGACACCTGCAGATGCGGAGATGTGTAGACTTGTGTAAATATCTGAAGCAGGCCTGAATACAATCATTGCAATAGAGGTAAAAATGTGGGGATTCAGCCCTAGCCAGTTTGGCTCGGCGGACAGAGCGTCGGCCTGCCGACCAAAGGGTCCTGGGTTTGATTCCAGGCAAGGGCACGGCCCTGGGTTGCGGCTCGATCCCTAGTAGGGGGTGTGCAGGACCCGATCACCAATTCTCTCCCATCACTGATGTTTCTATCTCTCTCTTCTCTAAAATCAATTAAAAAATATTTTTTAAAAAGTCAATGGGCAAAATACCCTCCAGTGAGGATTAACTAAAAACCGTAGGGCTTCGCACACTGGGTGTGACGTTGCTGAAAGGGCCGGGTTTGGCAGGACAACTGGACTCCGGGGCAGAGGTGGGCGGCGCAGACCCCTGAGGACGGCACCGGGGACGCCGGGCCCGAGTGCAGAGCGTGGCGGGCAGAGGGCCAGTCCCCGGCTTTATTTTATTTTATTTTTTAAATATATTTTATTGACTTTCTACAGAGAGGAAGGGAGAGAGACAGAGAGCCAGAAACATTGATGAGAGAGAAACATCGATCAGCTGCCTCCTGCACACCTCCCACTGGGGATGTGCCCGCAACCAAGGCACATACCCTTGGCCAGAATCGAACCTGGGACCCTTGAGTCCGCAGGCCGGTGCTCTGTCCACTGAGCCAAACCAGCCAGGGCCAGTCCCCGGCTTTAAAGGTCCTTCTCGTCCACCCCCAGGCATCAGGCCTGCGTCCTGCTCCTGCCGACACGCCTCATCCCTGCCTATCAAACACCCGAGAAAAAAACACCCCGTCCAGCAAGTGTCAGAAAGCCTGTGGCCACAGCAGGTAAAGCGCCCTTCACTTGCCAACTTCCGAGCAGGAAAACAATTATTTTCACTCGGGGAAGGTCTCGGGCAGAAGTTACCTAGATAGATGTTACCTCGAATATGTATAGAAAAAGGTACAGAAACCTGCCGCTAATGCCGACCGCCTGTCCCATGACGCGTCCAATGACGCAGGTAAGCTGCTGGCCAGCAGGCTGCGGTTTCCATTGCGATCGTGTTATTAGTTACTAAATATTAACACCAAAGTGAAGGAAGGTTCCAGCGAGGGGGGTTTGTTGTCTCTTCCCTTCCCGTTTCTTGCTGTTGACCTCCCGGTGTCACCGGCTTTCTAGTCCTGCGCTTATCACCTCAGAGGTAAGTACCAGCGTTTTGACGTTTCACTGAAACGTTTCTGGTGCTTCTTCTTCTTTTTTTTTTTTTTTTTAAGTATATTTGCATGGATTTCAGAGAGGAAGGGAGGAAAGAGAGATAGAAAAAATCGATGATGAAAGAGAATCATGGATCGGCTGCCTCCTGCACTGGGGATCGAGGCCGCAACCCGGGCCTGTGCCCTTGACCGGGAATCCAACCGTGACCTCCGGGTCCCTGGGCCTGACACTCCGCCGGGCGGGGCCCGTGCGTCAGCCAGGGCTGCCTGGCAGAGAGTCTTCAGGACGTCTTTCTTGGCATCTCCTAGAATCCTGCCGAGATCCTTCTTCTCCAGTGTTTGTTCTTGGCAAATAAATTCGGCGATTTCACTCCCTCAGACACCACGCGTCCCACACAACACGAGGACAGAACCCCGTGAGCCGCAGGCCCCGCCGGATCTCTGTGCGTCTGCCCTGGCGCAGTCCCGCTCTCACCGGCTGCCTCGCTCCCCAGCTCCTGCCGCCATGCCCGGGGCCTTCCCGAGCGCCATCCTCCTCCTGGCCATCTCCGCGCACGCTGCCCTGGCAGTGGGTGAGTCACCTGCCCTGGCTCTGCCCGCAGGCCGCAGTCTGTGGGGATCTCCGGGAGACGGGAGGTAGACGTGGAAATGCCATTCAGTTTATTTACTCCTGATTCCGCAAGTTACAGATGTGGACTGAACCCCTCTCCCCGCCCCGTCCCCCCGAAAAGGAAGAAGAACTAGAGTGTCCAGAGCAGCGTTCCTCAGTGTCACTGGGACTAAGAGTGCACGTGGGAGTTGGATATACACGGCAAGGACCGTGCAGCCGCGTGGCCAGTGCGGCTGGGCCTCGAGCCTGTCCCAGGCACCTAGAGGTCGCTGGTCCCATTCCCGTCAGGGCACAGGCCCGGGCTGCAGGCTCAGTCCCCATGTGGGGCATGCAAGAAGCAGCCAATCCATGATTTTCTCTCATCATTGATGTTTCTATCTCTCCCTCTCCTTCTCTCTGAAATCAATAAAAATACATATTTAGAAAAACATATATACAGCCCTGACCGGTTTGGCTCAGTGGATAGAGCATCAGACTGCAGACTGAAGGGTCCCGGGTTGGATTCCGGTCAAGGGCATGTACCTTGGTTGCGGGCACATCCCCAGTAGGGGGTGTGCAGGAGGCAGCTGATCGATGTTTCTCTCTCATCCATGTTTCTAACTCTCTATCCCTCTCCCTTCCTCCCTGTAAAAAATCAACAAAATGTATATTTAAAAAAAATTTTTTTAAACCATATATACACACACACACACACACATATTCTGAAAAATAGTGAAAAAGTTATGGGAATTACGATGTTACACTCAATTACATTCACTTAATGCAGCAAAAGAGGAATAGGGAAGCAAAAAGAGATGAGACATATCAAAAACAAAGTAAAATGCCAGATACAGATCTAACTACATCATAAACCTTTGTGAATGAATTCCACAACCCAGTCCGAAAGGTAGAAATTATTTGACTAAAATTTTAAAAACAAGATCTAAATATACCAGAGGTCTCCTCTCAGATGTGGGTGAGGGTGGGAGGTCCCCAGTTCTCCACCTTCTGGGCACCGGGCACCCCTCAGGGCAAGGGCAGCCTCGTGGGAGAGATCAGAGCTCCAGGCGGCTGGCTGTCCCTCCCCCGCGCTCTTCCTTGTGGGGAGGCGAGCAGGACCTTTCTGAAGGTTTTGTCTTCCAGACTTCCTCCTTCCCACCGGCCAAGGGGCCAGCGTCCAAGAGACAAAGGTGAGCCTGCCTACCCCCCCCCCCCCCCCCCCCCCCCCCCCCCCCCCCCCCCCCCCCCCCCCCGCCAAGGACCAGCAATGGGAAGAGCCCCGTGCCCTGGGGGCCCCAACTCTTTCTGCTGGGAGCTGGAGAGGTTGGCGCGGGAATAACACCCCCATAAAAGCTGAATCGTCACCCAGGGGTGGCACCGAGCCCTCCCCCCATTCTTTAGCCCAGTTGCTTGATACAACTCTTGTGGGCTAGAAGGCAGCAGTGTGGTCATCCCGTGGGTGATGAAGTCATGGCGGAAATTCAGGCCTGTCTGTTGCTTCGGGGGACCCGCAGCTGCCTCCCGCACAGCAAGGTCCCACACATAGTCACTCGGTCCCTTTCCGGCTGCTGAGCCACTGCTGTCTGCAGCACCCCACACGCGGGTCACCCGGTGACGCTCCTTAGGAAAGTCTAACCCTGAGGGACACTTTCCCTGCTGTAACCTCATGTTCCCGGGAAGCCCCCCGGGGGCGGGGGCTCGGGCTGCCATCACGGTGTCCTAGATCCAAGGCCAGGTTGCACCCTAGAAGGCGTTTACTGAGACCAAGAAGGCAGGGCGCTTACAGGCGCCCAAATCCCACCTTCCAGCAGGTGCAGGGGACAGGATGTGAGGGGAAGCGGGGGTGAGGCTGGGGATGGAATGCAGCTGCGTGCAGGGCTGGAGGTGCACAGACCGCAGCTGTTGTCCTGTCGCCAGGCGATGAGATGATGTGGATGAGATGACGTTTTGACTCCCGGTGGGTCGGTCTGACCATGCTTATCAGTTCTACTTGCCAGAGTCACAGCCGAGTCACCTCCTCCAGCGCTTGGCACAGGCCTTGGCAAGGAAACTTAAGAAAAACGTAACCCCCTATTCACGTCTAAGAAACTTAATCCCCTATGCATATATGTGTCCTAGGACTTTAAAATAATAGGATTATTCTATCTATCAGATTAGCCCCCCCCTCCCGCCCCCATCACTAACAGCCACCGTTCAGGGCTGACACTCCTGCCGCCAGCAGCAGTGGTCACAGTCCAAGGACCTGGGTGCGGGCACCCTCGACAGTGTCCGCCTCTCGCCTTCAGGTCGTTTGCATCAACAACATCAATGAGTGCTGGTTTGTCTCCTACATCAAGCCGAGTGCGCCCATCTGTGGCAGCGACCAGATCACCTACAACGGGGAGTGCCACCTCTGCTTCACCATCCTGTAAGCCTCCCTCCCCTCTCCCTCCTCTCGGGGCCACGGCAGGCGCAGGCGGGACCTCCTCAGAGAGCTTCCTACTCCTTCCAGCATTCCTCCAGTCTCCTCCAGGGCTTGCTCCCCCGTTTCTTCCATTCTTCCCAAAGTGACCCCATTCGCACAGTGCAGAACCAGAACCCCCTGGACGTGAGGGTGTGGCTCAGTGTTTGAGCATCTGCCTATGAACCAGGAGGTCAAGGGTCGGATTCCTGGTCAGGGCACAGGCGGGGGTTGTGGCTTGATCCTCAGTAGGGGGCGTGCAGGAGGCAGCCGGTCAGTGATTCACTCTCATCTTTGATATTTCCACCTGTCTCTCCCTCTCCCTCTCTGAAATCAGTTTTTTTTAAATATTTTTTTTTAGCCCTAACGGGTTTGGTTCAGTGGATAGAGTGTCAGCCTGCGGACTCAAGGGTCCCGGGTTTGATTCCGGTCAAGGGCATGTACCTTGGTTGCAGGCACATCCCCAGTTGCAGGAGGCAGCTTATCGATGTTTCTCTCTAATCGATGTTTCTAACTTTCTATCCCTCTCCCTTCCTCTCTGTAAAATATCAACATATTTTTTAAAAAAAAGTTTTTTTTAAAAAAGAGAGAAAAACATATTTCCCCCCTTTGCTTCCTATGTTATTACATTGGTTGATACCGTTAGGTTGAGTCACAGTGCAGACACGGATAAAAAAAACCACTTGATCAGAATGTATAATCTTTTAATATTCTATTGGCTTCAATTTCCTAATATTTAGTTGGGAATTTTCGCATCGTATTCATGAGGGATATTTGCCTATCGTTTCATTTTTTTATAATGTCTTTGTTATACGGTAACTCTGGCTTCATAAAGTGGTCAGGGAGTTTTACTCCTCTATCATTTGGAAGAGTTTGAGAAGGATTGGTATTAAATCCTCTTAAAATGCCTGTTAGAATTTACTAATGAAAACATTGGATTCTGAACTTTTATTATTAGTTTATTTTTTTTATGGATTCGATCTCTTTACCTGACATAGGTCTGTTATCTTTCTGATTCCTCGAGTCACATTAGGTAATTTGTGTGTTTCTAGGAATTTGTCTATTGCATCTAGGGCATCTAATATTTGTACTATTATTAAATATTCAAGATGACTTTGAATTTTCTATATTTGATTTAAGGCTGAGTATGTTTTATATGTTCACTCTCTTTGACAAATAAAGATCTATGTAGTAGACATTTTAAAATACTTATTAAGAATTCACTATTAGCAAAATGTTTTTTTCTCAAACTTAACTAAAGATTATCAAGTAAAAGTCTTAACTTATAGAGCAAAAATGATCATTTTGAAATATAATTTCTTTCAGATATAAAAAGGCTAACGTAACTAAACTGCATGATGGACCCTGCGTAAGTAAAGTCACTTTAATTTTTAATTTTTAGGAGTAAACCAAATATAGTTCAGGGCCCACGGTCGTAGAGGATTTTTTATTTTTTGCTATGAGGGATCTCAAGCATGCGCAGTGAGACAGTAACGCACACTCGCACGCCCACCGTGTGGACCCTACAACGTGCACAGTGTCTGCCACGGGTCCTTCCCTTGCTTCCTTTTTCTCTGCTGAAGTTTATGAACACAAATCTCAGACACCATGTCATTTCGCCCCTACGTACTTCAGAGTACATCTCCAGGAAGTGTGGCACTTTCTTGCACGTCAACAATGCTGTTTTAGTTTTTTAAAAATATATATTTTTTTATTGATTTCAGAGAGGAAGGGAGAAGGTGAGAGAGACGACGATGACAGAGAATCACTGATCAGCTGCCTCCTGCACACCCCACGCTGGGCTCCTGCCCGGACGGAGCGGAGCCGTGACCTCCCGGGTCACAGGTCGATGCTCAACCTGAGCCACACCCTGGGCTCAGCAACTTCTTTACAAGCAGGAACACCCAGCCGACACTAATACTCTACACTAATAATCTACACTAACAAAGAGAAAGATGTAAATTGACTGTACCGCCACAATGCCCACCAGCCAATCGGGAGTGAATATGTAAATTAACCCAACAAAAAATGGCAGGTTAATTTGCATACACAGGCGGGACACTCGCGTGGTGCCATGGCAACAGCCTCCCTGGCCACTCTGGGCCTGTGGGCAGCGGAGGGCGGAGAGGGGGCCGGAGCCAAGGCAGTGCCAGCGGCTGGGGCAGGAAGGCCCATTCTTGCGCGAGTCTTCATGCATCAGGCCTCTAGTTGGGAAATAAAATATTACATCACTTAAAACAGAAACAAAAACTATTAAGTATCTGGAAACTAACCTTTTTCCTCAAGACTTACAAACACTTCCAAAACTCCAAGGGCATTTAAGATCCTCCGGACCCCGTCCCCGGGTTACCACTTAGGCTGGGACCCCCTTCCGCCCCGAGGCGCACGCTCGCCCACCACGCCTCCCCCTGCCCCCTGCCCCGCGCGGTTCCTCCGAGAACCGGCTGTCCCGTCTGCCCTCGCCCCTGCGGGACGAGGGTGCAGCGACCGCGGTGGAGGTTTTTCCTCTTGGTTTCCCCGAGTCTGGTTTCTTTTGCAGAAAAACTCCTGAATCTGCCAGGAAGAAGGCGGGAACCTGCCGATCCCAGACGAGCCCGTGACACAATGGCGGCCCCTTCGGCGCATCCTCCCCCTTCATCCCCGCCCCCATCCCTTCCCCGGTGCCTGCCCCGCGCGTCCCCGTCAGCCCGCTCAGTAAACAGTCTCAGCAGACGCCGCGGCGCGAGCCCTTTTCTTGGCGAATGGCCATTTCCAAAGAGGCCTTGGTCACTGTCCGCTGCACGCGCGGCGGCGAGGGCACGGCTTTCGGCGCACCAGGTCAGGTTCCGGAAACTGGAACCGAACCGCAGACGTTGCCGGGCCAGGGGCGCGCGGGCGGCCCCGCAGTCGCTGGGGGCAGGGCCCCCGCCAGGCCCGCCGCCTGGACCGCGCATCCCGCTCGCCCGCCCTCCCCGCCGCCAGGGGGCGCCCAGCTGGGCCCGGAGGGCAGCTCCCGTCCCACAAGACCTCCTCCCCGGGGACGAGCGCGGGAGAGCGCCCGGGACCTCCAAAGTCCGCCCGCCCACCTGCAGCGGTCCCCGCCCGGAGCCCCGGCCACCCCACGGAGCGACACGGCCCAGGGCTGAGCTCCGCCCCCGCTTCCGGCTCCGCCTAGGGCTGAGCTCGGCTCCCGCTTCCGGCTCCGCCTAGGGCTGAGCTCCGCCCCCCAGCTTCCGGCTCCGCCTAGGGCTGAGCTCCGCCCCCGCTTCTGGCTCCGCCCACGGCGAGGACCCGGGTGGCTGCCCGCCGCGCGCCTGAAGGACCCCGCTCAGGCCGGCCAGCCCGGCGCCTGGTGGCCAGGTGACGCGCCCCAGGACTAGGTGGGTCGGACCCGAACTCCAGCGGGACCGGGGCTCCGAACAGCCCAGAATCTGGGTGGACTTAGTCCCCGGGTACAGGGGCAGGGGTCCCGCGGCTGCAGGCCTGGGGAACGGAGGGAGCAGGGAGGACGGAGTCCCGCGCGGAGGTCGGGAGCCTGGGGGGTGGCGGCGGGGCTCGGCGGCCGGGACTGGGGCGAGGGAGGGAGGCGTCGGGCCCGAGGTGCAGCCTCCGGTGCAGCGGCCTAGCTCGGCGGCCGCGCGGTGGTCGGGCTGCTCCGGGCTCGGGGGAGGGCGTGCTGGCCCGCCTGCCCGTCGGTGCGCAGAGCCGCCGATTCGGTGGCACGTGCAGGGGTCCCGCCAGGGCGCCGTGGGAGGCCGTCCTCGGTCCCGCCCAGACGGTCCGGCGGCCAGTCTCTCACGGGGAACCGGAGCCTCGCGGCTGGAAGCGCCCTCAGCTTCCGGGGCCAGAGACTGAGCCGCAAAGCACTCTCCTGTCCCCGTGTCGATCCCCGTCCCTGCTGGCCCCCCCGCGCGTTAGACGCACAAGCAGGCGTGAACCCGGACCACGTAGGGCCCCGCGTCAATGGGACCGATGAGGCAAGAAAGTAAAACACAGACAAACAGAAACCGACGGGGCACCGCGGCCCTCGGCTGCTTTGCGTGGACAGGGCTGCAACCAGGCCCCTCAGCCGGGGGTGGGACGTGGGCAGGACCGCCCGGCCCTCCTGGCCAGTGGGTAGGAGACGGCGCGCACCCCGCCACCATCCCGATGCTGGTCCACGCATCTGCCGGTCCTACACCTGACGGGGGCGCAGACCGAGGCAGCGGGCCTTCGGGGTGGGAATCCTCGTTCTGCCCTCGGGGCCGGGCCGTAGAGTGCGCATTGTGGACACTGTGCTGTAAAACGGGAAGGGGAGGGAGGGACTGGGAGAGGCGGGCAGTGTTCACACCCGGATCCCTATGGATGGGCAGCTCCCTCACAGGCTCCCGGGCGCGAACCAGGGGCGTGCAGCTCGGATGGGGCCCTGATCCAGCTCTGACGCAGGAGCGAGATGGCCTGCATCTCTCGAAGCCCTCAGGCCCTGCAGCTCACCCTGGCCCTCATCAAGCCCGATGCCGTGGCTCACCCGCTGATTCTGGAGGTGAGAACGCATCTAAGCCGCCACGGTGTGCACCGGGAGGACTGACCGCGTAGTCCTGTGCCAGGTTCCGTGGAGGCAGAGCCGGGAGCCCGGAACGCAGGCCATAAGGAGACTGATGATCTGTTGGCGAATTGGGGGCAGATAGAAAATGGAAGACATAACCAGCGCAGGGACGAGGAACCCACCCTCAGGACAGCGCATGTGCGTTAGGTCTCTGCTGCTACGGAGCAGGTGCCAGGCAGGTAGCAGCTCCAGGCATCTGAGTATTTCACAGCCCTGCAAGGGGGGTGCCGGAGGCTTGGCTGGGCCCTTACCTGGGGGTCTGGGAGAACCCACTCCCACACTTACTCGGGCTCCTGAGACCTCCATGTCCTTGTTTTCTTTTTCCTTTTTGAAATACATATTTTTTCATATATTTTATTGATTTTTTACAGAGAGGAAGGGAGAGGGAGGGAGAGTTAGAAACATCAATCAGCTGCCTCCTGCAGACTCCCCACTGGGGATGTCCAAGGTACAGGCCCTTGGCTGGAATCAAACCTGGGACCCTTGAGTCCGCAGGCCGACGCTCTATCCACTGAGCCAAGCCGGTCAGGGCTGAAATATATTTTGATGGGTTTCAGAGAGAAAAACATCCATGATAGGAGAGAATCATTGATCGGCTGCCTCCTGCACGCTCCCCATTGGGGATCGAGCTGCAACCCAGGCCTGTGCCCTGACTGGGAATTGAACCCGGGACCCTTCACTCCGCAGGCCGGTGCTCTCTGCACCGAGCCAAGCCGGCCAGGGCTCCAAGTCCTTGCTTCTGGGCAGGACAGCCCTCAGCCTCCAGAGGCTTTTCCCGCTTCAGGTCAGCACCAGGGCAGCAGGCACAGATGTGCTTTTAAAGATCTGATTCATCTCGTGATGCGTGAGATCCGCCTTGTGGGTGCTCTCCCTTCTGATTGAAGCACAGCCAGCTGCTAGCGCCTGCGTCGCACCCAGAGCCCCCCTGGTCCATCCTGTGACAGATGCGTCTTGCATGGCGTCCACAGTCCTGGAGGCCTGGGGGAGGCTCGCGCCCGCTCAGCCCCCAGTGGTCAGGAAGTGGTCGCTGGCAGCACTGAGTGCCCCCTGCGGTGCAGGTGTTGGGGCCAGGCCCCGGGGGAGGACCAGCGGTCCGCAGGAGGGGGTCCGAGGAGGGAGAGCCAGGCAGGAACCGGGGCTGAGGCTGCAGGTGGGCCGGGCAGGTGGGCCAAGGGCATCGGAGGTGGGGGAGGGCCAGGAAGTGCAACCTTGAGCATCGGACCATAGTGAGAGTGGGAACCACTCCAAAGCTAATGACCCAGGTGGACGAGTGGGTGGCGTCTCTGATGCGTCAGGTGTGATGGTGGAGAGAGAGGGAGGCGTTCAGGCAGGACCGCCAGGGAGAGGCTGTGAGGAGGGCCAGGGCGGTGGGCCCTGTGGGCTTGCGCTCCAGGGGTCGTAGGGATGGAGGGGCAGCCAGCGCTTTCTGCCCCTGCACCCCAGCTCACCTGCTGGTCGGGTGACCAGAGGTCCTCCCCTTCCCCCACCTTCTCTCCTGGCCCGTCCCTGGCAGCCCCTCAGTCTGGGGCTCCAGGGTCCCCTGCTCTGTGGGTCAGGCCCAGCTCCGGCCCCTCCCCCGCCCTGTGCCCTGTGCCTGATGGCCTCGCGGTGCCTACAGGCTGTCCACCAGCAGATTCTGCGCAACAGGCTCCTCATTGTGCGAAGGAGAGAACTCGTGTGGAGGAGGGACGACTGCCGGAGGTTTTACCAGGAGCACGAAGGTAGGACCTGCACCTGCTGGGGCTGCTCCCTCCCAGGAGGCACGCAGGGCTTTGCCTGGACACAGTCACTACCCCCTCCCCGTGAAACTCGCCTTTTCTGGAAGGTTCTGCTCCAGTCCCAGCCAGGGGCTTGGTTTTCTGTCCGCATGACGTCCACTCAGTCAGACCTCGCCCTGCGCTCGATCTCCGTGTCACCTGAGGGTACCTCCCATGGGTTCTTGGAGAAGTGGGGGGGCAGAGAGAGACACATCAACTGGTTGCCTCCCACACGCCCCGACCAGGGCTGGAGGTCGGAGCCTGCAACCCAGGTACGTGCCTTGATTGGAATTGAACCCGGGACCCTCCAGTCTGGGGCCGACGCTCTACCCACTGGGCCAATCCTCTAGGGCAGCGGTTCTCAACCTGTGAGCCACGACCCCTTCGACAGTCCAACGACCCTTTCCCAGGGGTCGCCTCAGAGCCTCCTGCACATCAGATATTTACATGACGATTCATAGCAGTAGAAGTGGCACCGAGAATAATATTATGGTTGGGTCACAGCATGAGGACCTGTATTTAAAGGGCCAGGAGGTTGAGAACCACTGGTCTAGGGCCCAGTGCCCGTGATTTCATGTACTTCTCCCAACAGCCCTCGGATGGTGTTGCTGTGTCCTCAGCGTACAGATCAGGGAACCGAGCTGGGGGTTGTAAGGGGCAGGGCCTGGCCCTGTTCTTGGTTCTGAAACAGTTTCTTTCCCAGCCGGAAGGAGACGTGCAGACGGCTCCTGGCACGTGTCCTGACGCCGGCGCTCTCTCTGCAGGGCGCTTCTTCTACCAGCGGCTGGTGGAGTTCATGGCCAGGTACGTCCAGCCCGCTTCCCACATCTTGACCCACTGAGGCAGACCCCCTGCCCCTAAATAGATGCATCAGTGCTGGGGACTGGCCAGTGGCCAGAGCAGCGTATTGCCGAAGGCTGCCCCGCTGCGCTGACCTCCCTGGCTTTCTTGGGCCTGAGTGGTAGCCCTCGCCCCCTGCTGAAGCAGCACCGGCCCCAGCTAGGAAGGCTCGGGAGCGCTCAGGACCCACAGGCACCTTCTCTGAAAACATTTTTATAGATTTCAGAGGCGCAGGGACGGGGTGAGAGAGAAGCGTCAGCCATGAGGCAGAGTCACTGACCGGCTGTCCCCGGCACGCCCCCCACTGGGGATCAGGCCCTCAACCCCGGCCTGGGCCCTGACCAGGCGTGGAACCCTGACCTCCTGGTTCATAGGCCGATGTTCCACCCCTGAGTCACGCCGGCCGGGCCGCAGGGCGCCTTGATCTGGGGCACGTTCGTGGTGTGCCGACCGAGACCCCACGGCCCGATGCCTGACACGCACCCCTTGGTTCACAGCGGGCCCATCCAGGCCTACATCCTCGCCCACCCGGATGCCATCCAGCTCTGGAGGACGCTGATGGGGCCCACGAGGGTGTTCCGAGCACGCCACGTGGCCCCCGACTCCATCCGGGGGAGTTTCGGCCTCACCGACACCCGCAACACCACCCATGGCTCCGGTGGGTCTGCCCCAGGCCCACGGCCGTGCACGGGAGGAGGGTGGGGCCGGTGGGCATGAGCCTTTCCCTCCTGCATTTCTGGCCCTTGTGGCCTCAGCAGCTGTGGCCCCGGGACTGAGAGCAGAAAGAGGCTCGGTGTCCGACCCTGACTGTGCCGCCTCCTGCCTGCACTCTGCCCTCCCTGATAGACCCCCTCCCTCTCCCCCTCTCCGTCCCTCTCTCCCTGTCCCTCTCTCCCTGTCCCTCTCCCTCCTCTGCAGACTCGGTGGCCTCCGCCAGCAGAGAGATCGCAGCCTTCTTCCCCGACTTCAGCGAGCGGCGCTGGTACGAGGAGGAGGAGCCGCGGTGGCGCTGGGGCTCTGTGCACTACAGTCCGGAGGGGGGTGTCCACTGCGCAGCGGGCACAGGCGGCCAGGACCGGCCTGACACGGGCCCGTGGGTCTGAGGGCTGGATGGGGAGGCTGGGGCTCCTGGCGCTGTGGCTGCCAGGCACCACCCCGGCCTGAGAGCCTGGCCCCTCGCTGCCCCGGCCTCCGAGCCTCACTCTCACCTGCCTCTTCTCCGGGCCTGCGGGGGTCAGAGGAAGGAGGGCTCCTCTGTGTCCGAGACGGTTCACGCCTTTTCCGGGAGGACCTGCCTGAGTGACTGGTGACCGACTCCTCCCGCAGGCCGGCTGCTCAGGGCCTGCTCCTCCCGATGGAGTCGGTGAGCCTGTCCGGAGGCCCCTCCCCTCCCTGTGCCCCGGCAGGGAGGAGCGGGCAGGCCTCTCCGGGGGTCCACACACACAGCGCGGCGCACATCCGTGCCTGAGCACCAGCAACGGAGCGGAGTGTGTGCCCATCCGCCCCGCCTGCTCCCTGGGGGAGGGGTGGCCTTTATGTGAACACAGGCCGCGGCTGCCTGATGAATCAACTCAAAGTGTAGCTGCTTAAGAGAATAATCGCGCCCTGGACGGTGTGGCTCAGTAGATAGAGCGCGGCCTGCAGACTGAAGGGTCCCAGGTTCAGCTCCTGTCCAGGGCACATGCCTGGTTGCGGGCTCCATCCCTGGTGGGGAGCGTGCAGGAGGCAGCCGATCCATGATTCTCTCGTCATTGATGCTTAAATACATGTTTAAAAAGAGAAAGAGGAACGACTGTGTCTGTGGGTTGGCAGGGTGAGTCCTCTGGTCTCACTTGGACTCACCGCGGCTGCTGTCAGCGGGTGGCGCTCACGCGGGCTCAGCGGGAGCTTCTCCAGGGCGTGTGGGTTCAGCCCCCACTCGCCTGCCAAGTCCCTGCTCCTGCCATTGGCCGAAGCAAGTCACATGACCACACCGTCCACTTGGGCAGGGCCTGCGGGAGGGAGGGATGCTGGGGGGGGGGTGCATTCGTGGGCCTTAGCATGACCTGTGGTGGTGAGGAGCCTCGAGTTCAAGTTCGAGTTCGTAGAGGATGTGTGAGCCAACAGAGCAGGTGAAATAGCCCAGCTGGTTTGGGCCTCAGACTGAAGGTCCAGGGTTCAATTGCTCCAGGGCACGTGCAGGAGGCCGCCGATCCATGTGTCCCTCTTACATCGATGTTTCTCTCCCTCTGCCCCTCCCTGCCTTTCACTCTCTCTGAACAGCAATGGGAAGAATATCCTCAGGTGAAGAGCAACTCCATGCATGCACACACACACACACCCCTTACCATGGGACCAGGGTAACACCTGTGCCTGTGAGTCATCGCTCCGACCTCACTCCTTCCATCCCCTGTGGCACCCTCATCTGCTTCTGTTTCTAAGGCTCTGCTGTCCTGGATGCAGCTCATCAGAGGATCAAGCTCAGCTGCGGTGGCTGGGCATTGGCTGCTGGACTCAGCGCCCAGTGTCCACCTTCCAGGGTGCCCTGCCTCCTGGGCAGGCCCACATTTGCATGTGGCTGCAAGGCTTCCTGCTCTTGCCAGCAAGGGCTCCTGGCAGGAGCCTCTCTCCTTCCCCCTGGGTGCAGCCACCACCCCCCCAGGGGGGACCTGGGGTCTGAAAGTGTCCGAGGCTGCCCTCGCCGGTCCTGCTTGGGGGTGCACATGCTCTGCATGGAGCTCTGCATGTCTGTCCCAGCCAGGCAGCTGGCTCCGCCACAGCCTCCATCCAGGACTCAACATCAGCCCCAGCCGGTGTGGCTCAGTGGATAGAGCGTCGGCCTGCAGACCACAGGGTCCCGGGTTCCATTCCGGTCCAGGGCCATGCCTGGGTTGCAGGCTCCTGCCTGGCCCAGGCCCTGGTTGGGGCTCATGCAGGAGACAACCAGTCGATGTGCTTCTGTCTTTCCCTCTCTCTTCCACTCTCTAATAATCAATGGGGAAAATAAATAAAAATAAGAGAGAGAGAAGAAAATCAATGGAAAAATAGCCTCGGAAGAGGATTTAAAAAAAAAAAGACTCAACATAAGCACGTTATTGGGGGGAAACTCATTCAGGGTCAACTAGACCTGAGACTATAATGGATTCTTTTTATTTTAAGAAGTTACTTTATTTTTTAATATTGTTACTGATTTCAGAGAGGAAGGGAGAGGGAGAGAAACATCAGTGATGACAGAGCATCACTGATCGGCTGCCTCCTGCTCGCCCCTCATCTGGGATCGAGCCCGTAACCTGGGCCTGTGCCCTGACCTGGAATCCAGCTGCCACCTCCTGGTTCACAGGTTATGCTCAACCACTGAGCCACACAGGCCTTAATCCTCACCCAAGCATTTTTTATTTTTATTGATTTTGAGAGAGAGAAACATCAATGTGAGTGAGAAACATTGACCTGTTGCCTCTCAAATGTTCCCCAACCAGGGCTGGGACCTGCGACCGGGCATGTGCCTGACCCATCGCCTGAGCCACCGCCCCCCATTTCCTGATTTTCAGGAAGAGAGACACACACAAAGCCCGACAGGCTTCCCTGCTGGAAGCGAGAGAAGGGGACGCCAGTGACAGTGACGCCTGGAGGAGGTGGCTTTCCCAGACTTAATTGGCCAGAGCCCAGAGGACAGGGCCAGACAGACCCTCAGGGTGCTTCCTCGGGCGGAAGGATCGCAAAAAATCTCTTTTTTTTTTTTTTTTAATATATTTTATTGTTTTTTTGACAGAGAGGGAGAGGGATAGAGAGTTAGAAACATCGATGAGAGAGAGACATCGACCAGCTGCCTCCTGCACACCCCCCACTGGGGATGTGCCCGCAACCCAGGTACATGCGCCCGACCGGAATCGAACCTGGGACCCTTCAGACCGCAGGCCGACGCTCTATCCACTGAGCCACACCGGTCAGGGCGCAAAAAATCTCTTGATGCCCCTGCCCGTATTCTCGATCCCTTTCCCAATCGGGCGTCGCAATCCCCAGGCGATTCTGCCCAGCTGCAGGGGGTTGATTCTGACGTCCTGAATCTGTGCACGGGGAGGAAATGGGGTCCATGTGGGACTGGGCCGGCGGCAGGAGCCCCCCGGCCGGAACCCCCTTCCCGGGCCACCGAGGCGCCTAGGGGCCCGACTCGCCCTCCGGCTGTGATGTTGGGAGCCTGTGTGGGACCCCAACCCCTTAAACAGGTGAGGAAGCTGAGGCCCAGAGATGGCCAGGGGCTTCCCCAGTCGCAGGGCCCATCCCAGCAAAGCCGAGGGGAGCAGGGCTGAGAGCTCCTCCCACGCAGAGAGCGGCTCCCAGCCTCAGCAGGAACCTTCTGGAAGGTGGCTGCACGCCAGCTGCTGGCCTCACCTGGACTCTGAGGCTGCAGGTCTGGGGGGCCTGGGAGGGGCCTTCCTGACAGGTTCCTGGGCAGGGACCACACCCAGAACCAGGCTCCGGCCGGGGAGGAGCGGGGGCAGGGGGCTCCCTGGGCCCAGGACGCTCCAGGCGCCACACCCATCGTCCTCAAGTCTCAGAAGGGGCCGCTCACCTCATCACAGACGATGTCAAAATGGCCGGTGTCCTGGTCCAGGGTGACCGTCCCCACGCACTCCTTCACCAGCTGCAAGGGCGCAGGTCACACCTCCACCCGTGCTGAGCCCTCCCAGCCTCCCTGTGGTCCCTGGGAATGTGCCCCGAGGACTCTTGTTCAGCATCTCGGGCGCCCCAGCCCCCAGCCTCACCCCTTTCTCCTTGAAGTCACAGGCCTCGGGGGGCTGCCGTGTCGTCCTGGGGCACACAGTCTCCTTCAGGGTGAAGCTCACGGGCTTCGGGGTGTCTGGGTTCAGGTCCTGGTCGAGAGGGAAAGTGGGGGAACCAGGGCTGGGGCTCTGCTTGCTCCTCTGGCCTGAGCCCCGCCCCGCCCCCTGCAAAGAAAACAGCCTTCAGCAGCCCCTGCCCTGTCCCTGGCGCTGGTTTGGGGCTGGGGATGGGCAGGGGGAGAGGGCAGAGCCCGCCCAGCTCCAAGGGGACCCTGGGGCCTCCTGTGTGGGAGGCACATGAGCGCAGGACACTCAAAGCAGGGACTTGCCCTGCTCAGTTTGGCTCATGGCACTTCAGTCCTGGGTTCAATGCCCGGTCAAGGGCACAGGCCCAGGTTGCAGGCTCCATCCCCAATAGGGGGCGTGCAGTAGGCAGCCGATCAGCAATTCTCATTGTGGATGTTTCTCTCTCTCTCCCTCTCCCTTCCTCCCTGAATTCACTAGAAATCTATTCCTGCCCTGCCCTGTGAGCTCAGTGGGTTTGCTGGTGCAGGAGGCAACCCATAGATGTGTCTCTCACAGCGATATTTCTCTCTCTTTGCCTCTCTCATCCACTGTCT
>PVJC01037933.1:0-16984 GCA_004026665.1 Murina feae
CAGTTTTACTGTCTTGCCTCGACAGTGATACCCACTGATTTTATACTCTGACTTTCCCCGAAAGCAATTGTTTTCCAGGCCATCTACTTTACTTCCTTAGACCTAGAGACTGATTACTACAATTATGATACAGAACCTCTTTTCTGCCGCCCTGCTGCCCTGAGCTGAGTAATTGGGTGTAAATACTTATTTCCTTTGTGTGCTGTGCTTTTTCCTTAACTGTGGGTGGTTTCGCCGTTGTTGTTAAAAGACCAAAGGTTGCATTATTGCCCGCAGAATATGCTTATATGAACAGTTGTGAGAAAGAAAATTACTTTGGGGAGTATTAATGAATAGACATTTAAATTGCATAGTTAAATCATTCCCACCCTTCACTAAGCAAACAATTGAATTAACCACCATCTCTGTACAAATTTATTCGTTTCAGAAAAAAAGTTGTTTGAAATCTGAATGATTCGCATACATTACAACTGTATCGTTTGTTATAAATATTAACATTTAGGTCCTCATGTTCAAAGTGTTTTTCAGGGAACAGTAAATATTAACAAGTGGTACCTGGGTGGTGGGGGCGGAGCGTGGCGAGGGGGCGTGGTGAGGGGCGGGGCATAGTGAAGGGGAGAGAGGCTAGTTTCCTAACTGCAAGACTTGGCTGTTCCTGCATAATGTGAGCAGGGGCGGGGGTGGGGGGAGGGATTTCATATGGTGTTTCTCAAATTTACTTGACAGAGAAACTTTTATTCTTTTGTATTGATGTCAGAGAGGAAGGGAGAGGCAGGGAGAGGGAGAAAAACATCCTTGATGAGAGGGAATCATGGATTGGCTGCCTCCTGCACACCCCCCCACTGGAGATGGAGCCCACAACCTGGGCCTGTGCCTTGACCAGGAATCGAACACTGACCTCCTGGCTCACAGGTCAGTGCTCAACCACTGACCAGCACTGGCTGGGTGAAACTTTTACTCGTTAAGGACTCCACAAGACATCAATTTGGTAATCCTGATTCAGAGTGTTAGCTAATTGCATTTTTGTTTCTGTGCTACTGTATACATTTCGCATAATCCTGATGCAACTACAATGAATACTAGAGAAAGGAGTATTGCTGGCTTTGACATTTCTTTTACTAGCTTATTTAATTGAAATTAGGTAATTTAATTTGATTTAATTCAGAAGTAGGTCTAACTTGCTAGGGAGACCCATAAAACATGGTTCTGTATGGGAAGAGTTCAGTACTCTACGGAAGTATTATTGGGGGGAAAATCTGTTAATGAACATAGGAAATTCTGAGCTCAAATATGAATTTCCCTCCCCTTCTTAGATGGACAGTGGTGATTAATGGCAGGCAGCAATGCTATTATAGGAAATGAGCACTTGGAAAAACTATGTTAGTGACATTAATCGAGCACATTCACATTATAAACATGATTTGCAATGTAATTTCATACTGCCAGGCTTTCATAATTACTAGTTTTCGTTTAGACAGACTAGACTACGCACACGGACTCTAACCCTGTGATCATGTTAGTGCCCGTTATAAATAATGAAGTTCATGAACACAGCTAGGAAAGCAGGCGGGAGTTTCTAGAAAGTTGTTTCCCTACTGAATGTTTTCATCGGGCCAGTTCCTGTCATCTGGGCCCCCATTTGGCAAATAAAACGTGAAGGTGCAGGTCTCTTGGTTTTAAGAGAAAAAGGATGCATCTTTTGAGCAGGCCTGGGAGGAGGGAGGGGGAGAGCATCTGTGTTCAGGTCCAGAGGGGACCCTGCGTGTGTTCTAAGCGCCTCCCTTTAGCACTGCTTTTTTCTCTCTGAAGGGATGTTTCCCGAAATTCCCTGGGGAGAGGTTGGGGATGTGCGCATGTTTTCTGGGCCCCTGTCTTCTGTCCTCTGTGGTCTGTACCCGTAAGTACTCGCATTCACATCATGGCTTCAGTGGCCTCCTGCTCAGCTCGTGCTTCCCAGGGAGTGTGGAAGCTGAGAACTTACAGACTTGAGAGTTAAGCGTATCTAGGCCCCAATCCTCACTCCACCAGGCAGTTCTGTTGGCCATAGGCAACCTGTCTTAGCCCGAGTTTCCTAATCTGTAAAGTGAAGGCTAATGGTATATTAGCTCTTGTGATAAATTATGATACATAAGAAGAGAATAAACATAAACTTCTCAGCAGCATGCGCAGCACATACGCTGTGAATGGTAGTTGATGTCTGTCATCCGCTTGTTGATCCCCTTCCTTCAACTTGATACTCATCTCTGATTTCGCTCTAGACAGAGTGGGGCAAAGTGGTAGGTTTACAGTTGTGACTACGTGGAACACAGAGTTTATTCTTGTATTATTATTCATTAATGATCAAATTAGTTTCCATATGGGCAACTGGAAACCGACTTTTGCCCCACCCTGTAAATCTGTCAGTCATTCTTTTACCTCACCCTCAACCACCCTCTAATCATTTACTCTGCCATCCTGTCTGTTTGTTTTCTGAAGTGTCTCTTAGTGGCCTCTGCTGTATTGGGTTAGGTCTTTGTCCTCCCTCGTTTGGGCAAATGGAAGAACTTCCTCTTTGGTGCCCACCAGATTCTCAACCCCTGTTCTACTCTTCTGAGTCACAGTGATCTCTAGTCCCTTCTCTACCACTCCTCCCACCGCCTCCCCCTCCAGGCTGGCAGCCGGCAATACCAGGCAGTGGAGTATCCAGCAGACACCATGCTGTGACTCAGCTACTGCTGGAAGCCTCCTCTTTGAAGCCCTCCTAGGTGTCTGTGTCTCATAGCGGTTTCTCTGTCCACCTTCCTAGCCACTGACGATAAACTCTTAGTGTTCTATTATTTCAGTACTTTGTTCTTTAATATTATTCTGAAAGTATGTACATATATCAACAGCGATCTATTGACGATCTATTGAATTGGGAGTTTCCTGAGGGCAGTCACACTTTATTAATCTTCTTTTGTTTGTTCTTTGCATTTTGCAGTCTTTTTTCATTAGGAAAAATGAGGTAAATGGATAGGGTAAAATATCAACAGAATTTTTAGTGTCAATGGTTTAATATTTGTGCAAGTTCTTTATATATATATAGCTTAAAAGGCCTAGACGTGCACAACCAAGTCAGAGTTCTTACTTTGGAATGTCTTTTTTAAAAATATATATATTCTTATTCATCTCAGAGAGGAAGGGAGAGGGAGAGAGAGAGAAACATCCCTGATGAGAGAGAATCACTGATCGGCTGCCTCCTGCACACCCCACACTGGGGATCAAACCCGCAACCCGGGCCTGTGCCCTGACCAGGAATCGAACTGTGACCTCTTGGTTCGATGCTCAACCACTTAGGTTGCTGCTCAAACACTGAACCACACTGGCCAGGCACTTTGGAATGTCTTTATCTTACAGTTCTTCATATGTGTGTGTTTTTTCTTGTGTATATTCTTTTTCTACTCTCCGTGATACATGCTCCCTCATAAATGAGCTATCAAAGACCTAGGCTCCATGGCCCTCTACTTTTGCTCTCACCCCAGCCCTTAAAACACCCATGCACGTGAGCACACATTCAATCAATGAAATATTCCAGAACGTCTGGATAAGCAGACAATGCTGTGCCTGCTCTGCAGTCCTTTCATAAAAGTAGTGAATGTGCTACATAAAGTCTCAAATGAGGTCTACTACACTTTGCATGGAATGATCGAGCTTTGACAGAGGTACTAATTATGCCAACACAAGTGCTGAATTGGTAAATGCTAGTCTTAAACCTCTGTGAGGTGCTCGGCTTTGACAGCTGAGCCAGATTTGTTCTGTTACCTTATTGGAGATCCATGCCAACTTTTTCAAACAATCCTCCCCTTTCTATGTTCAAGAAACGAACTAAATTGTACTGAGCTTATTAATTCCTTTGTCAGGTTTCTGAAACTTTGATTTTAATAATTTTCCCCTTATGTGTGTTTCTTTAACAGTAGCTCTGATTAGATAAACTCTTTCCTTTGGGTTGGGTTCGTCACTGTACCTAGAGTATTTAGTTTGGGGTGTGTGTGTGTGTATGTGTGTGTGTGTTGGAGGTGGCAGTAGGTACCAGAAATATTAAAGAGAAAAAGAGTACCAGAACAATATCTCTGTCTTCCTATTGCTGCCACAAAGCAACAGGAAGACAAGGGAAGTGTTTATTGATGGAATGACATGCATAAGCTCTCCGTTAGTGGCAATGGCTACATCAACAGTGGTGATGAAATAAGAGGAAAAGACTATCGTATCTTTATTAGTATCACTAGAGGCCCAACGCATGAAATTTGTGCAAGAGTAGGCCTTTGCAGCCACCATGGCTGCCTTGATCCCTCACAGCCACCGCAGCTGCCTCTATCCCATGGCTGCACCCTGGCTTCGTCCGGAAGGTCATCCAGAAAGATGTCTGGATGGCCATTCGGTTAATTTGCATATTATGCTTTTATTATTGTAGATTTTTATATATGTTCATGTATGTATAGGGTATAGTTTTCACAGTTTCATTCTTGTACTGCTAATGTTGTCATTAGTACCATATATTTTTGTTTTGTATCCTTTTTACCTACCTACCATCTATTTCCCAGAACTGTACAGAAAGTAGTAGGAAGATACAGATTGAGTAGAAAAATATCTATAAGTGCTATGATTTCGCAAAAGTTTGTATACTGTATTTTCCAGTGTATAAGACAACTTTTTAACCCAGGAAAATCTTCTCAAAAGTTGGTGGTTGTTTTATATGCCCAGTCGTCTTATTCGCCAGAAAATACAGTACTTATATAGAGTGATGTGATAAATTTATCAGTCCCTGGTTCATTTCTAGTTTGTTGTCTTTGATACATCCCCCAAATGTTTATTGAGGGCCTAGGATATACTAGGTGCTCATAGAGTTTATATTATAATATTAATACACTAGAGGCCCAATGCACGAAATTCATGCAAGGGGCTTGGCCCTCACAGCCAGTGCCTGCCTCAGCCTTTGCAGCTCCGGCTTCATCTGGAAGGTCGTCCAGAGGGACGTCTGTAAGGACATTTGGTTGTCCAGCCTAATTAGCATGTTATGCTTTTATTATTACAGATAGACATAATATTACATATCAATATCTAATCTAATAAAAGAGTAATATGCAAACTAACCCTCACTCTATTACACCTAACCCATGCCCACCAGCCAATCAGAGCAACAATATGCAAATTAACCCAGCCAAGGTGGCAGCCACAGAGCTAGAGCAAACAGGAGGAAACTGCCTGCCTGGGCTAGCTGTGGCCTCCGCTAAGGCAACAAAATTTCAATTATAGAAGATAAATAAACCCCAGAAACTTGCTTCCAGCCAGCCTTGCTGGGACCTTGGGTCAATGGGAGCTGTGGCCAGCCTGCAAACAGCCCTCAGCCCCTCACCCAGGCTGACCAGGCACCCCAGTAGGGGCCCGAACCCTGAAGGGGCTGTGGGCAGCCTGAAAATGTCCCTCAGACCCTTACCCAAGCTGGCCACCCCCCCATGGGGTGAGGATCCCCACTGGGGGGCTTGGCCAGCCTGAAAACAGCCATCAGCCCCTCACTCAGGCTGGCCAGGCACACTAGCAGGTGGACATCCTCTGAGGGGTCCCAGACTGCACGAGGGCACAGGCTGGGCTGAGAGACCTCCCCTCCCCCCGAGTGCGCAAATTTTTGTGCACCAGGCCCCTAGTATTAACATAATATAAATACACCTGTATATATGTATGTCCATGTATGTATACACAACATATACACAGAGTTGATGCTCATGATTTACAGAAATTATTTTGTATAAAAGTGCCACAAACACTGAATTGGTGAATACTGAACCATAGTTCCCAATCAATATGTAACCTGTCTTATGTGTATTTCTGTTTGAAGGCACCTTATTTCATATGTGCTGATTGATTCTTTAACATTGAACTTCTGGCCAGTGGCCCTGTAACTCATGCCTGAATGAAGCTTATCTAACACATGCATTTTCTCAGTAAGGCACATCACAGCCGTCTTGCACTTAGGAACACTAGACAGCACTTCAGTACTACCCTGGGGAGCCACTTTAAACAGTGAAATTACCAACAAAAAACACAAAATGCAAAAAAAAAAATCCACTAAATGGTTGGCAAAAAAGGACACTTGTCTACAGGAGAGCTGAGGCAAGAAAGTAGTTTCACCTTGTTCAAGCTTTATTGGTAATGGGCGTGTCGGGCAACTCAAAATTTTCACTACTACACACACAGCTGCCAATGACCATGAAAGTGCCACGGGTATTGATTTTGGATTACAAATACATTTTAGTGAGCAAGTGAATTCACAAATGTTTAATCTGCAAATAACGACGATTGACTGTCACCTGTGTGTGTGTGTGTGTGTGTGTGTGTATGAATTTATTCTTTTTTCTTTTTTGGTCTTCAATATCCCCACCCTTTACTTTCATTGATTGCCTGTTCTTTACATCTCTTGTGGTTCGTTGTGCAATTGTTTATAAGTATAATGAAGCTTCTAGGACTGGAATATGTATAGGAAGTTCATCCCATTTATCAAAGGTTTCCTGAGACACAATGCGTTTTTGTAAACCTCTTATAGGGTGAGAACTTTATATTACAGATGTCATCCCAAAGTTTATATATAACAACTTAAAATATTTTAAATTTAGCTCCATTAGATGTAAAATTACAATGAACATAATTCTTGTTGGCTTTATGTTTGAGATACAAACATTTTTGTTCACATTTATCAGGTCATTTACAATAATTTGTGTTAGTCCTGACTGGTTTGGCTCAGTGGATGGAGTGTCGGGCTGCGGACTGAAGGGTCCCAGGTTTGATTCCGGTCAAGAGCATGTACCTTGGTTGCGGACACATCCCCAGTGGGGGGTGTGGAGGAGGCAGCTGATCAATGTTTCTCTCTCATCGATGTTTCTGACTCTCTATCCCTCTACCTTCCTCTCTGTAAAAAACCAATAAAATATATTTTAAAAAATAATTTGTATTATACAGATAGGTAAAAAATTAAGACTTCCTTTGATTAGCAAGATCTTAGGGATATACCACTCAGTCAATAAAAACATTCTTTTTAACTGGGAAATATATGTATTTGAGGACTATATAGAGTGTAGTATATATTTTCTAAAGAATAATAATAAAATGAAGACTCATGAATCCATCATTCACATTAAGAATAGAGCATTCCTAGTACCTTTAAAAGCCCCTTCCCAATCATGACCCCCTCCATAGCCACTATCCTGGCTTTTGTATTAATCATCCCTTTGGGGTTTTTTTAATGGCCTTATTACCTATGTATGTATTCCTAAACAGTGTATTGTTTAGTTTTTAAAACCTGAGTAGTGCCATGGAATACTATGCAGCTGAAAAAAAGAGGGATCTCTTAACCTTTGGGGCAGTATGGAGGGACCTGGAGAGTATCATGCTAAGTGAAATAAGCCAAATTGAGAAAGACAAATAGCACATGATCTCACTTATTTATGGAATCTAATGAGCGAAATGAATTGACCAACAAAATAAAACTCGAAGAAGGGAGGCATGGGACAGACTGACATACCTTGATGTGGGGTTGGGAGGTCGAGAAGAAATAAACCAAAGAACTTATATACTTATTAGAGGCCTAGTGCACAAAATTCATGCACTCGGGGGACAGCGGGGGGTGGTATCTCAGCCTGGCCTGCTCCCTCTCACAGTCCGGGAGCCCTCGGGGTGTCTAACTGCTGTGGAGGCAGGAGAAGCTCCTGCCACCGCCACTGCACTTGCCAGCCATGAGCCCGGTTTCTGACTGAGCAATGCTCCTGCATTGAGCATCTGCCCCTGGTGGTCAGTGCATGTCATAGCAACCGGTCATTCCACTGTTTGGTTGATTTGCATATTAGCCTTTTATTATATAGCATAGGCATAGCCCATGGTCACGGGCAGTAGGATAGTGAAGGGGGTGGGGGGTAAGTAGGGACTAGGAGAAGGGGAGGCCGATGGGAGATATCTGTAATACTATGAACAATAAAAAAAAATATCAAAATAGAAAAGCAAAACCTGAATAGCAAGCAGACACTCAGCTATGTAAGGAAAGGGTGTATTAGCTCTATTGTAGAAAGACTGTCAGAAGGGAAGCTGAGCAGCAACTCCTGTTCACAGTCCCTCAGATACCCTGGCAACATGGAGGGGAGCCTGCTGGGAAGTCAGCTGGGAAGTCCCGAGTTGATTACTGGGTTCCTCACATGCAGGATGTTGGCACTGTCATGCAGGCCTGGGACCTGAGGGGGTAGCAGGGATGGGCTCCGGGCCTGGGCTGCTCTGCATCTTCTGCTTCGGGCTTGGGGCCTGAGACGTGCCTCCAGCTCCTGGGAAGAGAACGCTTCTGTGGAGTGAGAGGGAGTGCTCCGCTGATCAGTCCGCAGAGAAGAGCAGGAATGTGATCTGCAAAAGCAAACCCCAGAACCTGTCCTGGCTTCCTTGGCCCTTCCAGTTTCAGGTGGTGGACACCCATGAGGGTACATGACCTTCACCCTGAGGTCTCCCTGTCTTGTGCTCCCAGGCTTCCCTCCGTGTGTCTTCTGTATTGGATCATCTACTTGCTACCTCTTGGCGTCATCCTCTTAGCTGGTGTCCTCTCCTGTTTGGGCAAACACAGTCTACGATTCCTTCTGCAGAAGCTACGCATCACAAGGAATCTGAGCTCTTTAATATATAAAAATGTCTTTATGATGGTTGACTTTCCTGCTGGATATAGAATTAAAGGTCAGAAATCATTTTCCTTCATGATTTTGAAAGTATTGCCCTGTTGTCTTCCTGCTTCTAGTGTTCCCACTATTCTGGCCCCTGCCCTGCCCTGTGTGAACTGAATCACTATCCCTGCCCCCACAGAGCACCTCACCCCCACTTTGGGGACCTGGAAGTCCTCCTGGCCCATACTTCTGTTATTTATTCTGCTGAGTACTCAGTGGATCCTTTTCATTTGGGCAACTCGTGATTTGGGCGGTGGGAAATTTTGTTGGATTATTCCTTTGAGTTCCTTCCCTCCATTTTCTTTGTTCTTTTTGCTCTGCTTTCTGGAAAATGCCTTCACTGGATCGGCCAGCCCTTCTGTTGAGTTTGAAATGTCGTCGTGTGTTTATTTTTCACGAGCCCCTTGGTGTTTGCTGAAAGTTCTGTTTTTGTCTCTTGGTTATAACCTGTTTCTGGGCATAGGAATGTTAGTTCGAAGTTGCTGCTTCCTCTAAGTTGCTCTGTCTGTTTGTTTTGATCTCTATCTTCCAAATTACAGACTCCTCTGATGTCTTGGAAGTTTGGTTGTCCGCTCATGATTAGGAACAGAGCAGTTCTTGATCTGGGGCAATCCCCTCCCCCCTACCCCCACCCCCCGGGGACATTTGACAATGTCTGGAGACATTTTCGGTTGTCAAAACTGGTTGAGGGGATGTTATCGGCCTCTAGCAGATAGAGGTCGTGGACAATGTTAAGCATCTACAATGCACAGGCATCCTCCTGCAACTCCTCCAGCCCGAACATCAATGGTGCCGAGGTGGGGAAGCTGCAGGAGAGATTGCAGGCGGATTGAGAGCTCTGAACTTGCAGGCAGAACTTGGTGACTTTGGGTTTCAAGGGAGGATGGGCTGGTTCAGTGGTTTGGACAACTTCATGTCATTATCTGTAGGTCTTTTCTTCTGGGCTGGTTGGATAGTCAGGAGAAAAGCTTTCCTCTCTCTCTGAAGGATAAAGATCTAGCTTCTAACGTCCTATTAAGGGGGAAAAGGAGCTGGGGCTGTCTGCATCGAGTTGGTGTGTGAGCACATAAGCCCATTGCTTTCCATGTAGTGCCTACATCTTCAACTGCCGGTGTCCCCTCTTCTAAGGCCTAATGTTTGACCCGCTCTAGAGAATGTATCTCTGATAAGGAGCTTGGGGCAATTACCCAGTAGCGTGGGGTCAGCAGGGGTTTTAGGGCTCTAACTGCCTCCCCAATAGATTTCATTCAAACCTTGTTATTTTAGCCCCCCCCCCCTTTAGTTCCGGAGTTATCTTGTGCTATCAGTTCAAGTGCTTCCTGAGGATTCTGCAGAGCAAATGGGTTTGGTTGTGAACTTTCCTTAATTTCCCCTTGCAATTCAGCTTTCCCAGCTGTGCTAAGCCAGTTGCCACTACTGCATCTGCTTTCTTGCTTCCCAAATGTGATGATGATTCTTGTTGTCTCTCATTTTCCTGATCCTTTAAAAAAAAGTGTGACCCCTTTGGTATCATTTTAACGGGGCTTGGGGAAGACGGTCAGTCAGCTGCATTGTGCTCCATCTATCCTCGTATCCTAGAAACCAGCATACTATATCTTAGCAATAGTTCATCAGGTTCTAGCCATTTACTTTTGGTATCAGAATTATTCATTTCCTAGACTTAACCTTTCTTCACATAAATGAAAACTAGAGATTATTCTGTGTTTCCACAGAGTCACAGCTGCTTTCTTTTCAAAACCTTAGGAATGTTATAGCAATATTCACTTGTAATATATCCTGGTTTCTTGGACCTTTTACTTAAAAACAGAATTCTGCAAGCAGCCACCTGCCCCAAGTAGAACCTTGTGTTAAAATCGCAGTCAATATCAGTATTCTCTAAGAGTTGAACAAAGAATGAGTATTTCATCAAGTCTGAAATGCCCTCAATTACCTTATTGCATTTTTAGTAATACCTTGGCCAGGATTAGTGAAAATATGAGATAGTGGTTTATCACGATAGCTTACAACTATCTCTATCAATATTTCCTCCCACATAAACACTCCAGAATTGACTGTACTATAAGACTGAGAAAATTAAGAATAAAATTTCAAGCATCAAAAAAGAGTTTAGGTCTGCCCTAGTCAGTTTACTCAGTGGATAGAGCATCTGCCTGTGAACTGAAGGGTCCCAGGTTCGATTCCGGTCAAGGACATGTATCTCAGTTGCAGGTTCGATCCACAGTATTAAACTTACTAGAGGCCTGGTGCACAAAAATTTGTGCACTCAGGGAGGTCCCTCAGCCCGGCCTGTGCCCTCTCGCAGTCTGGGACCCCTCTTGGGATGTCCATCTCCTGGCGTGCCTGGCCAGCCTGGGTAGGGACAGAGGGCCGTTTCAGGCTGCCCACAGCCCCTTCAGGGTTTGGGTCTCTACTGGGGTACCTGGCTGGAGGCAGGTATCTGGGATTTATTCAACTTCTATAATTGAAACTTTGTTGCCTTGGTCCCCCACTGGAAGCCCAGCAGATATCTGGGGTTTGTTTATCTCCTATAATTGAAACTTTGTAGCCTTCAGTAGAGCTCAGGGCCCACAGGGCCCTGGCTTCCTCCATCGCCCAGGGCAACTCCAGCTTTGTGGCTGCTGCCATCTTAGTTAACTTAATTTGCCTATATTCTCCTGATTGGTTGATGGGTGTGGCTTATGGGCGTGGCTTGTGGGTGTAATGGAGTGAGGGTCAATTTGCATATTACTCTTTTATTAGATTACATAATAGATGTATTATATACATTTTATTGAACCCCCACCCCTATTAACATGGAAAACCAAACTAGATTTTCTCATAGCCAGCATTTCTTTAACCTATTAACCAAATAAATGTAATCAGGTCCTGCTAAAATTATAGACCTTATATACTCATTGAAATGCTTATCAGCTTCCACTGAGTTTCTAGTTGATGCACTGGATCACACAGAACACTTGAAGTATATTTCAGTGTTCCTTTGGTGTTCTAAATGTGGTTTACCTTTGCTAACCCTTGGATGTCCCTGCAGGGCAGAAGACCCTTGGAAATGTTTTACTTGTGACCTGTCTTCAGGTCATCAATTAGCCTATATAATAAAAGCATAATATGCAAATAGACCAAACAGCAGAATGACCAGCGTGCAGGCCAGCCAAGGTGTGTGCCAGCGGACAGAGGGGAGAAGGCCTAAGCCGTCAGTAGGATATCCCCTGAGGGCTCCCGGACTGTGAGTGGGCGCAGGCTTGGCTGAGAGACCCTTCCCCCAAGCTGAAGACAGGACTCACATTATAAAATTAGCCTAAAGAATTGAAGCATGCCCTAGCCTGTTTGGCTTAGCAGATGGAGCGTCAGACTGCGGACCAGAGTGTCTCGGGTTCAGAGAGTCCCAAGGATTTATGTGTGGATGGAGACCAGTTACGTTAAGCTTTTCCCAAAATTGTTTGCTCTTGCCAGGATAAGTGGTCACAAGTAAGACATCCAGATGTAGAATGGAAACATTTGTGGGAGTCCTGTCTCACTTTGTTACATTGTCTTCTCATAAAGCAAAATTTTTTAATCGTTTTGCATGATTATCAAAAGGGGCCTTTTTCTACAGAGCTCTGAAAGGTGTATTATTCCCATTCTTTTCTTTCTAGTTCAGCTTTGTGAGGTTGTTTCAGGAGAGTGATTTGAAGCTGCAGTGTAATTGATGTCCTGATGATGCCTGATGAAATCCACGAATGCATATGATCCCAGAGAAATGTTTAAGTCTGGGTTAGGCTGTATTCTTTTGTTTGTCCTCTAAGTGAAAGAAAAAAGACCAACGTATACTTGAAGGCAAAGCAGTACCACAAGAGTAAATGAAGAACCTTCTCTTTCTGCTGATTAACCACATGCATCCCAGTGTACTGCTTCTTTTCAATATGCTTTTATTGATTTGAGAGAGAGAGGAAGGGAGAGGGATAGAGAGATAGAAACATCCATGATGAGAGAGAAACATCACTGATCGGCTGCTCCTGCACACCCCCTGCTGGGGAATGAGACTGCAACCCGGGCATGTGCCCTGATCGGAGTCCAAACAGTGACCTCTTGGTTCAAGGGTTGTTTCTCAACCACTGAGCCACATGGGTAGGGTCCCTAGGCCTAGGCCCTGTGTGTGGGGCGACCAGCGGGGCAATTGGGGGCCCTGCTCACACCCACCTTGTCCTGGTGCCGCCCACATTTGCCACCACCCACCCCCGGTTCCCTGTTCCCCATCGGGTGATCAGAGCCTGCCCGCTGAAGGGAGGGACTGAGGGGTTGGGTGGCAGGCCCCAATCAGGCAATCAGGGCCTGCAAACTGGGAGCAGCTCCCTGCATTGAGTGTCTGCCCCCTGGTGGTCAGTGTGTGTCATAGCGACCGGTCATTCTGCTGTCCTGTCGATTTGCATATTACGCTTTTACTATATAGGATTGCTGCTGCATTTGGTATTATTCAGTAGTTGGTTCAAGAATGTAGAAATCTTCTGTTTGGATTATCTTTAGTTCAGATTCTTACTGGATAAGTACTAATCACAAGGAACTGTGTGTGTGCATGTGTGTGTGTGTGTGTGTTTTAATGCCTGGACCTGGGCATTGATATTTCATCAGTCATCCTGTTTTGAAAGCCACCAATTTAGATAGAGGAGAGGACTGGGTAGGCAAATGATTGGACCAGTGGCACTCTGGTGGTAGAAATTCCTGCCTTCCCTATGGCAGTTGAGAATCGTGCCAAATTGAAATTGGAGAAAGATGAAGGAGTTCTCTGTGGTTCCAGGTGAGACCAGAGATGTTGTTGGCGACCAAATCGCAGCACGACTTTGTTTTTGTGAAGTGCCTGTTGCAGTGTTTTGCCCAGGTTTTATTAGAGTGTATTTTCTTTTATTTTACTTAGTAATTATTTCTGTGTTTTGGTTCTCGACTAAATATTTGTACTGCATATCCCTTCTCTCTGTGGGATTTTAAGCAGAAACATATCAGATTTTTCAGTTGTAAACCTCACTGCGGGGATGACTAGGAAAAGTATTTCTGGTAGAAAATGGTAGTAGCTTAGATTGCAATATGAGACATGGAGAGGAGTGGACAGGATTCAGAGATATTTGGAATAAAATCAATAGAAATTGTTAATGAAGGTTAGAACACTTCTGGCTGAGAGGAAGGGGTCAAGAATGACAAGTTTCTGATTCAAAAATATAAAAGCTATGTATATTGTAAGTAATCGATTTCTTATTTTGCTTAAGATGTTGGGAATTTAGAGATAATATTACAAAGATTATTTGCCTTGAATATAAGAATGCTATTTAGAGTTTTTAGAAGTGATTTTAGAATGCAAACTTGTTTTCTGTTTTTCTGGTTTAATAACTTTAAATTATGAATTCCTAACCTTATGAATTATAGAAATATATGTTCCAAATTACATCACTAAAAAAAACCCTCACAAAATTGAATCACTTAAATTTGATTTTGAACACTATGGCTGTAGTAGACAATGAAATGTCAGTAGGATTTTGAAGGGAAATAGAACTTAAGAAAATCAACGAATTAAACTTGGCTTTTTTTTCCCCCAGGGGTCCCTTCAGTGTTGTACGACGATGTATCAACAGAGAAACTGGGCAACAATTTGCTGTAAAAATTGTTGATGTAGCCAAGTTCACATCAAGTCCAGGGTTAAGTACAGAAGGTAAGAGATGGATTTCAAGTAAGTTATTTGATGTCTGGCTTTATTTCACCTCCAAAATCCATTTATCAACCTAACTTTCATCTGGGGGTGGGGAAACTGAGGTTATAATGAAGTGAGAAGTGGGTGGAGACAACTTAAGCTCCATTCTAGTTTGTTAGGATTCTAGAACTTAGAATCTGAAAGATAAGAGTTATTTACAGAGTTATAAAGTCACCTATGATTGCGTATAGGCTCATGTTTCACTAGGAAGAAAGAGAATTCAGAACATATATATTAGGGTCTAATTTTGAGTTCCATGGTACGGAATGTGGGATGGGATGGGATGGGAAGGGAGGGATAGGAAATAATGGCAAAGATACAATAATTGCAGATTGAAAAGAAACTCAAATGGATTTTTTTCAAGTCTGTAACTTCCTACCTTTAAGAATATGATCTAAAAGAGCTAAAAGACTCATATCACATGGGCTTAAGTCACATATGGTGTCTATGTGAAAACTTGAAAGATCAGTACTGAAAATTTTGTTTCAAGACATTGATATGTGATCATATTCATGTATAACTACTTATAAAGAGTATGTAAGCGTTTAACATTATTTATTTTTATAGTTTTTAAGCCATAGTTTCCTGGAGCCACAATTCAAATATGCTCACACTTCATATGGCACAATTATTATATTTTTCTAATTAGCTGTCTTTCTAACTTGAGACTTTTGCACAGTCCGGTAGAAGGTGTATCTTTCTTCAGTCCTTTCCATTTTTATCCCAGGAGCAATGCCAGGGGATGGTTTCAGAGTGAAAACCTCAGGCAGAGCGGCCTCTTTCTATTTTATCCAGTTGCAGTACTTGGGGAAGTAGAAGTCCACGTAGTATGAGCCCCAACTTAATCTGTTCCTGCAGGTCTTTTTTTTGGATCATTACTTTAAATACTTTCCCAGATATTTGAAATATTATTATCTCTATGCTGATTATAAAAGATTCATGGAGGTTGTTACTCATAAAGAATCAGTAACTGATTTTTTAGTTCTTTGAAATTGTATGGTAAGATTTCAAGATTTTACATGTCATGGTTTCATATGCTAGAATTGGTTGTTATTTAAATTATAAATTATACACGTGGCAGAATTTAAAATTTACTTCTAATCAGGCCTTACAACTAAATTATGTCTCCTAAAACCTTTCAACTGCATTTAAGTTTAATATACTGTATTTGGTTTTCTGTTTCTTTGTCAACTAATAAAGAAAACCTTCCTGAGTATTGAGGTGATTTTGCATAAACCCTAGTTTATTAAACGTATCGATGCGTTGAATCTTTATTTCTATTCAATGTTCTGATACTGTTGATAAACTCTTAGTAAGATTCCAGTTTTAAGTCAAAAGTCTAAATCAATACTCAATATACCTATAACATGTTGATTTAATTCATCACCATACCTCATTCTGAATCTGTCCAGGCTAAAGACAGCTTTAGGGAGACAACGAATTACCTTCTCAGTTGGCTGAAGGTGTTTATTGGTGGCTGACCCTCTTTTGATTGTCCCCTATCAGGGAGTCAAATGCCAAACATTTTTTAAAGAGGTGTTGGCATGTAGTCCATGCATCTTGGTTTAAGTCTTGCCTTTACCTAATATAATATACTAGAGGCCCGATGCACGAAATTTGTGCAAGGGCCTTGGCCCTGGCCCCCACTCACTGCTGCTGTGGCCGGGGACCTCTGCCGCCTCTGCCTCATCCCCCGCACTCTGCGGCTTTGTCCGGATGGAAGGACATCCAGTCTAATTAGCATATTATGCTTTTATTATTATAGAGGGGAAATTGTAGCTCACTTCTTCATTGCTTTGGCTATATACATGTCTTTAAGTCCTGTTCTGAAGACAAGGCCAGGTCATTCCATTCATCCTATGTGGTAGGGCCACAGCCTGTAGATATTAAAAGACTAGAGGTCTGGTGCACGAATTCATGCACGGGTGGGGTCCCTCAGCCTGGCCGGCAATTGATTGAGGCCAGCTAGGGGGAGGGACTGTAGGAAGTTAGCTGTGGAAGGGCACTGACCACCAGGGGGCAGCTCCTGCATTGAGCGTCTTCCCCCTGGTGGTCAGTGCATCATCATAGCAACCAGTCGAGGGGTTGTTCAGTCAACTGGTCATAATGGTCACTTAGACTTTTATATATGTAGATATCAGTTGAATTATATGTATTACTTATGCCTTTATCTGATTTTCATCAGAATTAAATGTTCCTCAAATAAAAGTGTGCAATTCGTTTTTTATATTTATGGCACCAAAATGTAGTTTTCCCACCTCGTTTAGCACAGGGATTGAGAAACATAATCAAAATTTTATCTCCACCTGACCTTACCCATACCCTCCACTCCCCATGTTCACACTAGCTTACTTTATTCTAATTTGAACACATCTATACTAATAAAAGCGAAATATTAAAATTAACCGTTTCTCCGAGACAGGGTAAGCCACGCCCACCAGCCAATCAGAGCGGCTGTATGCAAATTAGCCCAGCCAAGATGGCGGAGGCCGCAGCCCTGGTGTGAGGCTTCTCCAGGGCTGCGGCCTCCGCCATCTTGGGAGCCTCCCGCCTGAGAAGGCATCCAGCG
>PVJC01037934.1:0-16983 GCA_004026665.1 Murina feae
CGCCTCCGTACCTCTGTACTTTGCTTCCGCTGCTGCTCTGAGTCTCAGACTCTTCTCTGGTTGTAGGATTTTCACTCAGCCAGCCGTCCTGTGGGTGCGTGTGGTGTCCGTGTGTTCTTTTCGTGGTTTTTCTGAAATAGTTGTTCACAGCTGCATATGCGGTGTCTACCCTATGCCGCCATCTTGTTTCTCCCCTAAATTTACTTTAAATCACAGTACTTAGTCTAACTAGCAAGCTAAAAATCTAAGTTTTAAGATGTAGAAACATGTTATAATATTTTATGCTTAAGTGTATATTCTAGCTTTTCATTTACTGTTAAGTTTGTTTTCTTTAAGGATTTGCTATTTATTCAACAGCATATATTACTGGATGCATACTATGTGCTAGGCTTTATTCTTGGCATTTCAGTTTGCAGCTATGACTATAGCAGAACCATAGCTTTGGCCTTAAAGAATAGAATCCATGTGCATATGTGGGTGTGAATGTGGATGTATAAGCATGTGTGTGCAGTGGGGGGAAATACAGACAGTACACAAAAACAAATAAACATGGACTCTCTTTAATAGGAATATTTCCAGTAGTGGTAATGGAAAAAATAAAATGCAATATGCATTGCTCAGAGTCACTTCAAATGGAGTAGGGTGGGGCCTGTGCGCATCTGGTGTCTCAGTTCTTAGAACTGTTGTTAAGTTGCTGACCTGTTGCTAAACTCAACTCAAAGTCAAACAACAAATATCCTAGATCCATGATTGCTACATGGACATCTACAGACTTTCCTTCCTCTTCATCATGGTGACCAGACCATCTGCATTTCTCACCTTGAAAGGAACCAATCCATTTGCACAGTGGATATAACATTATTTCAGTGAAAAGAGGGGTTTGCTTTCTCCTGATTACCTTTGCTAAACTCTCACAAACTCACTATGTCTGCTCTGGAAATGGAAGGAAAACTGAGGAATCTCTCTTAGTGTGTTATTTGGAGACACTTTATACATCCTTTGCCTCAATCTTTCCCATCCAGCCTTTATTAGGTAAATTGCTGGAATTCAGAAGAATGAGAGGAAAACCAGACATTTCAAATGAAGGGTTTCATCTCAAATTCCTAGTTGTCTGGGTTAATATGTAAATAACAGTGGAGAAACCAGTGGAGTGTTGTGATTTGTCTTTTTCTCTTTCTCCTTTTTCTCCTCCTCCTCCTCCTCCTCCTCTTCCTCAAGATAAAATTTTCCTCTATGTCTCAGACTTAGTAATTAGGCAGAGGTGAAAAACTGCTTTTCTCAGTTTCCTGTCTTATAAATTGTTCTCTTCATTGTAGGAGATTACACGTTTGTTCCCTGGCTTCTCAGCTTTAAAAGAGGAAGAGCCCTAGAAGAAAGAGAAAATAAAATATTAGTTAAAGAAACCGGTTACTTTTTTATATATGGTCAGGTAGGTTCCACCCTCATTGTGCTGTTGCTGTACAATGCCTCCCATTTTGTGCTCACCTCTGACAAAGCTCTTTGGTTTGTTTCTCAGGTTTTATACACCGATAGCACGTTTGCCATGGGACACCTAATACAGAGGAAAAAAGTCCATGTCTTTGGGGACGAACTGAGTCTGGTGACTTTGTTCAGATGTATTCAAAACATGCCTGAAACACTACCCAATAATTCCTGTTATTCAGCTGGTAAATAGTATTTCTTTGTAAATAGAAAAACGTTCCTCAATATACTCTGTGGTTTTGATTATCTTGAGTGATAAGCTGGTCTGTGTTCATTGAGGCAGATAAAATTATTACTAATAGATTTATCATTTTTATATACATAGTAATTTCATGTATATATAAAGAGGGCAATAACTTCATAGCAATCAGCACCGAGAACCATTCTAAGCTGTATTTTCTTCACAGTGTAATAACAACAGTGTTGATAACCTATAATAATAAAAGCATAATATACTAATTAGACCAGAGGACCTTCCCTGAAGCTGGGAGGGAAGCATGGGTCACAGGTGCCTGCTGGCAACTGGAGAGAAGAAAGGCCTACTCTTGCATGAATTTCGTGCACTGGGCCTCTAGTAGAAGGATAAGAGAATGATTACCATGTGGCAGGCACCCTGGTCTGCACTTTACAACTGTTCACTTAAACCTCCTGTTTCAGGGAGGTGGCACCTAAGACCCACGTTGTTTTAGGTTGCACAGTGACCAAGTTCCAGAACTTGGTTTAAACCAGCCAGGTTGATTTCAGAATGTGAGCTACCAGAAACTGTTCTTTACTTGCTATGAAGACATCCCCCTCAGCTGATGTGAGCATCAGGTCAACTTGCCTAGTGGCTTCTCTCACTTTCATACAGGTGACATCTGGTGTAATGGATTCCAGACAGGTGACTTGGGGATGTGAAAGTGTGGCAGTGAGCCTGCATTTCAACTCAGGGCCAGTAAAGATACGGAGAGAAAAGAGAAAGGGTAGGCTTTGTTTACTTCAGGTCTGTTTGGGCTGTGTTGACAACATGGCCTTTATTTTGTTGGGGGGGGGGGGGGGGTAATTCCAAATGAATCAAGGCTGGTATTAGAAAAAAAATATTTGCTTTAACTCATTCATTTCTCTCTGGTGAGTTTGACAAATCCATTTGGAACCCTGAGGAATCTCTTCAGTTGCAGTTGCCATGCATAGTAGTAGGAAACACAGGGTTGGAGACTGGCTGCTCAACTTGAAGTGGCATATTTCAAATGCCTTTACTAACAAATGCACAATGAATCAGAAAGAAAGGGAAATAGCATGTGATGATAGGGATGATGTCATTTTGGGTCTGCAGCCATAAATAGCTTTAACAGGGCGATGAGGAAATTTGTTACATTGGAAACCCCTAATTTTCATTAAAAAAAACCACACACACACAAAAAAACAACTTCCCTGCACCCAGCAGTGACTAACATTTTGGTGTTGCAAAATTTTATTAAATGAGGCTATGCCAACCTGCTATTTATTTATACCCTTAGTAGTTATAGCTTTACAGCAAACTTTCAGATTTTCTAATAAGCTGCTGCCCTCATATTTGCTTTCTTGACAGATTTCTTAGGTGCCTTACTTTTTAAGAGTAAATATTGATCCAGAAGATATTTTTCCATGCTAATAGCTTAGTATTAAATAAAACCATTCTACAGGAAAATTCAGATTATATCTGTTCTAGGGCACATGTATTCAAAACCATTAAAAACTGTACATAACTGTGTACATGTCCAAAGTGCTTCCATAGTAACCTGAAAAAAATTAAAACTGGTTCTTTTGAGGGACCCAGCATAATACCAAAGAACCTCTTTTGTACACAAAGCAGAATCTTATTCATTATTCCATTTGCAAATTAAATATGTTTCTTGTAGAAAAGTTTAGATTGCTATAAGCGCAAAGAATTGAAATAGCCAATAACTTAGGGTTGGAATTTTAAATAGAATCTACCTTAAAAGTAGTCAGTTTGGTTGTGTTTTTTTTGTGGATAAGTTGTGTAGATGCACACCGAAGCATTCAAATGGTATGATGTCTAGAATTTGCTTCAAATTATAGATGAAACAAGATTGGGAATGGGTTAACAATCATTGAAACTAAATACTGAGTACATGGAGTTTATATTATTCTCTCTACTTTAAAAAACTTTTGACAATTTCCAACAGAAAAATAAAAAACAAAACGTGTTTTGGTTGGGGGGGGATTTAATTCCCATTTTATTATTTAAGAGTTAATATTACTTAATGCTTTGTGATCTATAGCCTTTGCCAAAATATTAGATTATCTTTAATCTCTATGATAATGACTAATTTCTTCAACAACAAAAATTCCAGTCTTTTAAAAACTATTTAGTCATTAAATGCTTTGCCAGTCCTAGAAAATATACACATTACCCTTAACAGTACCAAAAACTATGTTTTTTGTTTGTTGTCTGCCTTGGTCCATTTAAAAACATAAGATCTTTGGCAACAAAAACCAAAAAAAATTGTCACACACTGTGTGTGTCTAGAAAGATGTCTGGTACATCATAAGTGTTCAGTAAATAAACACCGATTAACAGTTGCCCAAAAGAATTGGATACTTTGGGTTCCATAATAGATATTAACACAGATGTGTTCATATGAGTACATTTTCACTGTATGTTAATGAAAAGACATAATTACTTTTTAAAATGTTAATTGAAAATGTGGACAATTCAGATACTGTTTTGTTTGTTAGTTTCTTTGTTTCTTCTCCTTCTCTTGCTCTCTCTTTTCTTTTCATTCATATATATATATATTTTTTTTTTTAATGTATTTTTATTGATTTCAGAGAAGAAGGAGAGATAGAAACATCAATGATGTAAGAGAATCATTGATCGTCTGCCTCCTCCATGCCCCTTACTGGGTGTTGAGCCCACAACCCAGGCATGTGCCTTTGACCAGAATCGAACCCGGGACTCTTCAATCTGCAGGCTGATGCTCTACCCACTGAGCCAAGCCAGCTAGGGCCATATAGATATTTTTTAATGGGGTCAGAAATTACCTGAAATACTCAGTGTAGTTCTTGAATTGTTTTTTATTCCCGAATCACAAAATATGTCATTGTAATTAGGCACATACAGATTTATTGGTTAGTTTTAAGAGGGTAATTATTTTGTTGATTTTGGTTATAAAGACAGATACAGTTATTAAAGGAAACAGAAAAAATAAAAGGCTATAAAAAGTAATCCAAATTACTCCTTATCCCATAATCTTGCCTCTAGAGAAAAACTATGTAATAGATGAATAGCATTGTTAATGAATAGCATTTTGTTTTATACTTTTAATGATCTATACATTTTATATGTACATTTAAAAGGAAATATAGTTGTGTATTTTTATTTAAAATAATGATGAAAAGTTTATCGTGTCAATAAAATGAAGCAAAACCATTTTGAACTATATAATGTTCCGTCAATGGATGTGCTATGATTCACTTAACATTTTTTTTCTTAAACTTTAACATTTGGTTCCTGTTTAGATTCTCCATTTTATAAGCAGTAAGTGGTAAATACATTTACATCTGCTGGGACTCCTTCTGTTCATTTCTTTTAACTTTCTTTAGGCTAGTAGAATAGTAACTGGTTTAGAAGCCCACTGTTGTCATTTGAAATGTAAATGCCTACATTAACCTTTTTCCAAAACAAAATTGTTTTATTTGATATTCCTTTTCTTTTCTTCCCCATTGGACAGCCACTTAAAGTTCTCCTAAACCATTCTTTTCCAGGCATTGCAAAGCTGGAAGAAGGAGATGAACTTTTACTTGCAATACCACGTGGAGATGCTAAAATATCCCAGGATGGAGATGGCACTTTTTTTGGTGCATTGAAACTTCTGTGACCTACTTACACCTTGTTTGTGGCTAATTTCCTCCCTTTCTATGTATCTCTAAGGAGAAAGCACTTAACTGGAAATACCAAAAGGAAAAAAAAAGTAGTTACCATAGCCTTTTCTGTGAGTTATTTGTTTTGGTTTTGCTGAAACTAGACCGGACAGGAAATTTAACAGACAGCCACAGCCAAAGGGTGTCATGTGAATTACAAGAAGTAGAGCTCATTTAAGGAAAGATAGAATTAGAAAGACTTTTTCACTACAATGCCATGTCAAACAATTTAGTCATAACTTCTTGTCTCAGAGGAAGCTCATGATTTGTTAAAAAAACGGTATTCCGTTTTTCATTACGGAACAAGTGCCCATTTCCATAGGACAGTAAGACATTAGGGGGAAATCTCAGAATTCATCTTCTATTTTTATGTAAAATACACCCCTCTCCTTTTCAGTTAACATTGGAGAAAGTAAAAAGAAAAAAACATATAGAAATTTTGCATTTCCAACATATAGAAGTAACTAAAGCTTACATTTAAACATCATATAAACAATTGAAGATATAGTACTATTTAAATATTTTTTAGTTTATTTCAAGCTTGCAATTTTTCTCTCTGATATTATATATTACCCAATGGAACACTCCCCAACAGGTTTCATAGACGAAGAATAACTCTCTCATGTGTCAGCACTTAAGTGTGTTGTTTGTAGCTAATATTCAGAAACTTAATGTAGGGTGATTTTAATTCATGCATATAACCATTAATTGAAAAAATGACTATAATTGTTCATATATAAAAACAAAATCTTCACTAGAAAATAATGAATACATTTATAATAATGTAATATAAATTTCCTTTATTTCCTATTCTGTTTTAAACTACTGTTCACATGCCCCAGCCTTTAAAAACAGTCATGTGATTAGCTTTACTGAAGTTGAGGTTTAATTCAACTTCTTGGCATCCTGAAGTATGCTATATGCTATATGCTGTTTATAAAGTTACCATATGCTGGAAGATACCACCTGATTTTCATTTTATAAGGAACCACATTTGAGAATGTTATAATACTGACATTTATTACATCTATTTCCCCTTTGTTTTGCTTGCTGTTGTTTTTTTAAATGCCATCAGTTTAAAGAGCTTTCACTTCATTAAACAGTTTCTTTCGTTAGCTTAATCAGTAGCTGGAAGAATAGACCCTGGTCAGCACTAAATTTCCCCCCAGTCTTTATGAAAACAATTTTAAAGGTATAATTTTTAAAACAAAAGGAATGGTTTGTATTTTTGTATATAAACTTAAACTTTGTTTAAATATAATTTTGACTTTTTGGTTAAAACAAAATCTATTTTGCAATTATTTTATTTTACAATATAAGCATTAAAAGGAAAGGTAGGGTAGGAGTTTAGATACCAGGAGGAGGTTAGGAATTTTTTTTAGTGTTGCTGCTAACTTGGATTGCCTAATAAAAATGCTCCGAGTCTTTTGCCTCAGTTTTTGGTTGAGCTCGTCTGACACCACTCCTCTTTTAGTTTCTTTCACATAACTGCTAAATGCCATTTTAAAAATTAGGTACATTCTTGTAAAACTTTATAAAGTAACATGAGTTAGGACATGAAAATAAAGTATTTGAAATCATGAATATTTTACATATTTCAAAAAGGATTTGTACACATTAGTATTATATAAAGAAAGAATATAAATTACATATTTCTTGGAGAATAGGCTTGTAAAGATAATCCTCCATTGTAATAAGCTTGCACACTAAGCTATTAAAATCTGCAGCTTGCACCATTATTCTTTATAAATGAGCTAGCATATTTTGTCTGCAGGTGTAAAATTCAGTCACATAAAATATTCTTAAATCTTATTTTATTTTCTGTTTAAACCTTGTTAAAATGTGAACCCTATCTTCCTCGTATGTGAAATGTGAGGAATATTAGACTCTGATTGAGTGAAAGTTTATTTAGATATCAGGAAATAGAATTAAAATCAGGTGTATATGGGGCTCCCACCGCAGCAGCAGCTGCTGGAATTCCCACTGCTCTACCCTTCCCCAACTTATTTTAGAAAAAAAAAAAAAAAAGATCTTAAACTAGGATCGCCGACAACAGAACATTTCTAAGGTTTAAGTGTATGGATCCAGTCCAGACACTCATGTCTAAAATCTGAAATCAGGCATTGTGATGGTGAATAAGTACTTGAGGGTATTAAATTGTTCCCTTGTGTGGGAACTAACCCAGTCAGTAAAGCACCCAGAGGTGCAGCCCTCAGTGGCCTCTGGAGAAATCAACTCCACTCTCTAAGTCATTGTTTAAGAGACGATCCTCCCAGTGTTTGTTATGGATGCAGCAGTTTATTGATAAAATTTCATAAATTCTTTTGTAATTTGAATTATAAATTATAAAATAGTGCCTGTTATCTGGCCCTATGCTAAGAACCTGGGAGTTATAAAATTTGCTTACTCCAGGTCAACTGCATGCACATTCACTTTGTAAAATTAATCTTGTAAATTTGTATAAATTTGATTTACCTCCTTCCCACCCCCCCCCTTTGAGGATATTTGTCACAGCATGATTTTAAGACTAGCCCCTAATAAAAAAAAGAGAGAAGCAACTTCAATAAGTGTCTGGCTGTGTAGATTAAGGTATGCCTACATAATGGAATGCTATGCAGCCATTAAAATTATGTCCTAGAACTCTACTCCAAGTCCTAGAAGATGATCAAGAGAGTCAAGTGGAAAAGTAGGTTATAACAGCATGTGGAATATGATCCCATTTTTGGTAAAACAGAAAATATATCAGCATAAAAACAAAAAACAAAAGAAAAGCAAACACAAAAGCAATGGTGATTATCTTTGAGTGCAGAGAGTTATCTTAGAATGATAGAATCGTTTTAATTTTCGTTCTCTGCTTTCTCTGAGTGTCCTACAATAAGTATGCACTGTTTTAATGACGGAATACTTTTCACTTCTTGAATTGTTAGTAGAAGGAGAGTTTCACACAGGATATGTCTTTATTAACAGACGCTCAGTAATTGGCTAGGTGGGCTCTCTCTGCCTTTTTTTTTTTTTTTTTTTTTTTACAATAACTAAGATTTGGAAATAGCCCAAGTGCCCATCATTAGATGAATGGATAAAAAAGCTTTGATACATTTACACAATGGAATACTATGAACCTGTGAAAAAGAAGGATCTCTTACTCTTTGGGACATCATGGTTGGACCTGAAGACTATTATGCTAAGTGAAATAAGTCAATCAGAGAAAGACAAATATCACAGGATCTTACTTATTTGTGGAATCTAATGAACAAAATGAATTGACCAACAAAATAAAACTTGAAGCATGGCATGGAACAGATTGACATACCTCAATATAAGGGTGGGCGGTGAGAAGACATAAACCAAAGAAATTATATACCCATATGCATAGCTCATGGATACGGGCAATAGGGTGGTGAAGGCCTGGGGAAAGGGGATAGGAGCTGGGTGGAGGGGGCTAAAGTGAGGGAAAATGAGGGACATATGTAATACCATTACTAATAATATATATATATTATACTAATATATATATATATATATATATATATATATATATATATATATACACACTAGAGGCCCGGTGCACAATAATTTGTGCACTTGGGGGTTGGGGGGTCCCTCAGCCTGGCCTCTGCCTCTCCCAGTCTGGGACTCTTCAGGGGATGTCCACCTGCTGGCTTAGGCCCACTCCCCGGGCAATTGGGCCTAAGCTGGTAGTCAAACAACCCTCTGGCAGCCTGGGAGCCCTCAGGGGATGTCCACTTGCCAGCAGGGAGCAGGCCTAAGTTGCAGTCGGATATCCTTAGCTCTGCTGAGGAGGCAGGAGTGGCTCCCAACACCACCTCTGTACTGGCAGCCATCAGCCTGGCTTGTGGCTGAGCAGAGCTCCCCCTGTGGGGGAGCACACTGACCACCAGGGGGCAGCTCCTGCATTGAGCATCTGCCCCCTGGTGGTCAGTGTGTGTCATAGTGACCAGTCATTCCCAGTGGTTCTGCTGTTAGGGTCAATTTGCATTTTAACCTTTTATTATATAGGACTAGAAGCCCATTGCACAAAGAGATTCGTGCAGTAGGCCTTCCCTTCCCCTGGCTGCTGGCACCGGTTTTCCTCTGACACCCGGGACCCAGGCCTTGGCTCCAGTTGGAGCCTTCGGTCTTCACTGCTCAGGCCCCGGAGCCTTTGGTCTTGGCTGCTTGGGCCCAGATCCTTCAGTCTTCGCCACTCCTGCTCCTCTGCTTTGCACCTACATATGCTATTAGCCACCATCTTTGTTGGGTTAATTTGCATACTCTACTGATTGGCTGGTGAGCGTAGTGAAGGGACAGTCAATTTACATGTTTGTCTATTATTAGGTAAGATAGAGGTCTGGTGCATGGATAGGGGCCGGCTGGTTTGCTCTGAAGGGTGTCCTGGATCAAGGTGGGATTCCTGCTGGGGTGCCTGGCCAGCCTGGGTGAAAGGCTGAGGACTATTTTCAGGCTGACCACTTCCCCTTCAGGGAGGGGGGTCCTGCTGAGGTACCTGGCCAGCCTGGGTGAGTGGCTGATGGCTGTTTGCAGGCTGGCAAAGCCCCCTAGCCGGGACCCTCACCCCATGAGGGTGTAGCCAGCCTGGGTGAGAGGCTGATGGCTGTTTGCAGGCTGGCCATGGCCCCCAGTGACCCAAGCTCCTAGTGAGGCTGGCTGGAAGCAGGTATCTGGGATTTATTTATCTTCTATAATCAAAACTTTGTTGCCTTGAGCTGAGGCCATAGGTGGGGCAGGGCAGGCAGGAAGTTTGGCTTCCTCCATTGCCGAGGCAACCAAGCCTACTGCTTGCTCCAGCTCTGAGGCTGCCGGCCGCCATCTTGGTTGGGTTAATTTGCATATAGTCACTCTGATTGGCTGGTGGGTATGGCTTGGGGTGTAGTGGAGTGACACCAATTTGCATATTTCTCTTTTATTAGTGTAGATAAAATAAATTTGATTGACTTTTACAAATTAATTGTGGTTAGGAAGGGAATCTAAAATCTCTATCCCTGGTCATGTCAGAGAAGCTTTTCTGGGCTCTTCTTCTTTGGGCCAGGCACAGGGGTGAAGGGTTGGCATGGGGCGGTCAGCACCTCCAAACACGGGCTGTTCCTGTGAAGCCATGTCCAGACCATCAGAAAGGAGTGCAATTTTCTTTTAAGAGTGGTTTGAGGTTGTCTTTGATTTTCTCATCTTCACCATTGGCATTATCCAAGTTGACTAAGCCTTTTGTTATTTAAAAAATAATTAAATGACATTGTGTTTAAGATCACTTTAAAATAAATATAGTAAAATAAAATCATAGAAATATATTAACAATACAGTATGAGGAAAGATTTGTTGCTTAGATTTATTTTATAAACTATGGCCCTCACCAATACTTAGAATGATATATCTAGAATATACGATACTTTGTTCTCTACATTTTTGGGCATGTGAAAATATTTTAGGCATTTGTTTTGTTTTATCTTGTATGTTTTTGTAGGTCCTATTGCAACTGTGCATGTATTTAAAACCAATCACAAAGATAGGAACTAATGTGTTGAGATTGAGTGAGTAGCTTTGAGTGATGAAGAAATGTTTGAGATGGTGTTATGACACTGAACTGTCTATTTGGATCACCCAGTAGCTGATTAATTTGTCATTTTCAAGGACTAAACAAATGAGATCAACAATACAAAAACAACAATATATCTGGTATGCAGCAGTGCAAGTTCATTAATTTCTTTGTTTAACATTTCCAGCTACACAAAAGTAGCATTTTTTCACCAATAAATGAATAAGATAATGAAATCCATTTTAGACCATTTAGAGCAATAATTTTCAACTTTCTGGCCCTTTAAAGCAGTTCCTTATGTTGTGACCCCCAACCATAAATTTATTTTCATTGTAATGCTGCTACTGTTATGAAGCATAATGTAAATATCTGATATGCAGGATGGTCTTAGGTGACCCCTGTGAAAGGTTCCTTTGACCGCCAAAGGAGTTGCCACTTACAGGTTGAGAACACTGATTTAGAGGAAAACACTGGCTGTATCATTGTTTTCGATGGGGTGCTCTCTGTGTCCCCACCTGTTGTTGGTAGAAGTGGGCTTCTTGGGGTGTCATGGGAATAAATGTTTCCTGAGGCTCCCATGGGAGAATGAGGTGCTGTGGAAAGTTTTCTTTCTGTGGAATCAAACCCTTTAGTTTCCAAGGTCCCATCTCCCTCCGTCCTGCCATGGAGAAAGGCCCATCTTGTCTTCAGCAGAGCTAGAGTCAAAGCCATTGCCCAGAGTTTTTGTTCCATATGTTCCCAGCTGCAGTCCGCATGGCCATGGGCCATATGGCTTCTGGGGTTACATGGATGTGGAGACACACAGCAAGTGCAGGTCACGGAGCAAAGAGAAACTGGAGTGCAAATGACAAGAGAGAGAATTCTTTGTTTGGGGGATTTTAAGTGGGGGCTTATCCAAGGAATCCTTCAGGATTTCACAGGCTTGCAATGGCTCCATCCCTGTGTCTAATTATCTCTTTCCCAGGTTAGACTGATAGGCAAATGCCTTCCCTATTTCACCCCTGCTTCTCTAGGCATGCGTCCACCATCGCCTTTGTTGGATCCCTTCCCCAGTGATTTGCAGCGAGTGGACCGATGGTTCCCTGTGGAGCATGAGTTTGGGGGATGAAGGTAACAGTACTGGAAAACTCATGGAGCTGCTATGAGAAATAAATGAACTGATATAGTGTCTGGCACATTCTAAGTACTAAATGCTTTTGCTTAAAAGACATGCGTACCCACATCCTCAGACACAGACATAAGAGTGGGGATTAGAATTGGAATTCAAAAGAAGGAAATAGATATGCAGTCTTTGGTTTTATTTTTGCAAAGAAAATGAAAGCTAAATTATCAGGAAATGAAGAAATACCTGGTTTGGTTGTTTAGTTTTAAGATATCTTGAATAGATTGAGAGAGAGAGAGAGAGAGAGAGAGAGAGAGAGAGAGAGAGAGAGGAAGAATGAGGAGGAGGAGGAAGAAGGGTGGGAGGGTGGGAGGGAGGAAAGAAGGAAGGAAAGAAGGGGTCCCTTGGGTTTGGGAACATTCCTGGCCCTTCTTCAGGTCCTTCCCTCCACTCAGCAATGCAAATGAAGAAGAAAACAAACACCTCTTATTACACTCCACCCTGGAAGCTAAGTATTTCCAAGACGTAGGAGACCGATGGGGCAAAAACTTTAGTATGGGAACAGAAGGTCATCCTAAATTTAACTGGATAATAGTGAGAGGGAACCAGATTCAGGAGATCAGATGGCAGGGTCAAGAGAACCACATAAGAGGGAGTTGGATGAGAAAAAAATGTCCACAGGGAAGACTCTTTCCTGGGCCAAGGGGTTTCCACAAGAGACCACCTGCAGGGTTAAGCTAGGAGCAAGGAGGGTAAAAGGGGAGAAGGATTCTGCCCTGCCTCCCTCTAAGCCCTGAGAAACAATGGATCCTCCTGAGGAGTTTCAGCAGGGAGAGAGCATAGAGCTGGGGTCCCTGGTCACCTAGTGGAAGAGCAGCCACACTCAGTATGAACAGGACTGTGTGGGTAGAGTCACTTGGGAACAAAACCACAGCCAGGTTTTTATTTGCATTTCAGATTAAGTCTCTTGCATAATACATGGCAGTTTGGCTCCCTTGGATGTTAAGACAAATTGATTAATTTATTTTCTTAAGTCTAAACCTCAGTTGACAGGGCTGCCAGATTAGAGTCCAAAACCACAGTTTAAATGAAGTAGACACGTTTCTAAACAGCATCCTGCCTGCTGAGAAATCGCCTCTATCACCTTGAAAGGCTGCCATCCAGCCTGGGAGGGAAGCCCTCTTGAGAAGGTAAGCTGCTTTAGTGTTGAAACCCAAGTCCATAGGGAGTGAGGATGTGGTCTGTGCATTGAGGGATCTGTCTTCACACATGTCAAGAGAGGAAATTTAGCACTTAGTGTAAATTCCTTTTAACCCACATTAGCAGAGTGGACACATCACCAGGAGGTTATGTCCAGCCATTTGAATGAGTTGAGGAAGCTCATTTTCACTTGTGGAACTCATAAGTCATTGGAATTCTAGCTTTGCCTGAGTGTTAACTTGGGGAATGAGTCCGCGTCTGTCTCAAGAAGGGTTGGTTGCAGCAGGCTCTCCCTCTTGGGAGCACTAAGGTGCCTTTCCCGGGTCCCTCTACATCCCCCCAGGCAGGGTTCCTTTGCCTTTCTCTTTCCTAAGCTCCAAGGGCCCTTCTTCTTCCTCTGTAACTCATGTCCTGAGTCCACACAGCCCAGCTGGCTCACTTCTACTAAGTAATTTACTTTGTAACTTTCCAAATAAACTTTCTCTTACAATTTGAAAGAGAAAAAAAGGTTGTTCACCCGCCTGTGGTGAGAGACTCTGAGTTTCCCAATACATGACCTGAGAATGAAAAATAAGGAAACTGTCAAATAATGAAGTGTAAAGAAACTAGAAGTTTCTATACAAGAGGAATAAATCAGAAAAGAAAGAAGTCCCCCCTCCCCAAATAAATTCTAACAACAGAGAGGAAGAGGAAGAAGGCAAGAAGGGAGAGAGGGAGGGAGGGAGTAATATTTTCAATATTTAAAGAGCTATAACGTGCTGGAGGATAAAATTAGAGTCAATGGGTAGAGCTTACAGATTTTCTTCTTTTCCTTTTTAATAGCCTTATTAAGGTAGAAATTACCCATTTAAGATGCAAAATCCAGTTTTTAAAAAAATAAATTTTGAAGATTTGTGCAGAAAGGTACAGAATTTAATTTAAAACATTAGAAACTTGAAATTATGTCCCCAAGAAGGAAGGGAAGAGGCTTAGAGGAAGATGAAAAAGAGGAGAGAAAAACAAAACCCTTTGTTTTTGAGAAAATATTTCAAGGGCTCTTTTTATTTTAGAATAGACTTAGATTTACAAGAGGTTGCAAAGATCAGAGTTCTGTGTACCCCTCACCCAGCTCCCCCTGTCGTTAACATCATACATTACATTGTCACAAGTCCACAAAGAAAACTGGTACACTACTATTCACTGAACGCTAGCTACACTGTATTAGGATTTTGTAGGATTTCCCACTACTTTTTGTTTTCTAGGATCCAGTTCGGGCTAGTTCATTGCATTTAGTTGTCATGTCTCCTCCTCTTTTCTATGACAGTTTCTTGTTTCCATGGCCCTGGCATTTCTGAGGAGTACCGAGCAGGAGTTTTGTAAAATGCCCCCAGTCTGGGTTTGCCTGACATTTCTCTCACGGCTAGAATGGAGTTATTATGCCTTTGGGAAGAACATCAAAGAAATGGAGGGCCCTTCTCATCACATCAAATCAGAGATACATGATCATAGGAACTGGCTGTGTTTTCCAAGTTCCCAATTAATGCATTTTCAATTCGTATGTTTTTCTGTTATATTACTTAACTGCACATGCTGTGTTCGTGTGGAAACTAACATGCAAAATGTTCAGCTTGAACAAGGTAGCAATCAATGTCCCACCTGCGCCTTGCTGAGATGTTGTGCATATCTATAACCACTAGAGGGAAGCACGAGAACAACTAAAGTGAATGGTTACACTATTTTATTGTATTTTTTTTTTTTTACACTCTGAAATGCAATTACATGGATAGAGAAATACTAAAAATGGTAAAACCAGGAGCTAGAAGACTGCAAAAAGATCACCCAGGCCCTTTTAATGTTTCTTCAAACCATATTCAACTTCTAAAGGAAGTTTTTGCAATATCACAATTTCTACTCTGTTCCGATGGATGGAAGTTGATGCCTGATGAGTTGAACTAAATGGTTTACAAACCTGGAAACTTTGGCAAGTCCTGTCTATTGTTTCCATGCATCTTGGTTCACACACCTTAGAAATGTTTCTTTTCAGACCCTCAGATGTGAAAATTCCCGCAAGAGAACACATGATCTTGTTAACCATCCTGTAATCCAGTCCCCAATTTGGCCCCCCTCACCTCCATGTACTTCCTTACACCTCTCCTTAAATTGAAACACATAAAAGAAGCCGCAAAACTTATTCTGGGGAGCATTTGAGCTCTTGTGCTGTGACATTTGTTTGTCAATTTGGCTTAAATTCATAAAAATTCTCTACAGGTCTGGATGTTTTTATAACCCCATATGGCATATTATGTAATCGGTTTAATGACAAAATACAGTTTTTCAAGCAATTTGGTGATGACAGGGTAGGAGGACAGTATCTGGAAAGGGCACCTGGGGCATGCACACAGGCCTGGGTGGGAGAAAAGCTGGTTTGAAGAAGAGGCAAGTGATGGTGGAAACTGGAGACACTGGGAGGTTGTGGGATCCAGTATGAATGCAAAGAGGTGGCTTTAGACATCCTTCATCGGATGGAGGCTAGAACAATCTAAAGATAGAGGGTGCAGTAGGCAAGAAGAGATGAAAGGAACACTGTCTGTGCCTGAGAGCCTTCGTTTTCTTTGTAGCGTAGAAGATGGGTTTCCTGACTGCACAGAGAACATGCCCCACTCATGGCTAGAGGGTCTCATTCTCCCGGCCCTTTCCTCAGTCTGTCTTAGAGATGTTTTGCTGTCTAAAAGCAGCCTGATTTCTGTTGCTAGCAGGGGCTCTTTTCTCTTTCTCTCTCCTTCACTCTTACTCTCCACCCTTCCTCGTGCAACACAGGTGAGGGAAGGTATGGATTCCCATTGCTTTTTCAATCATCTTCTCCCATCAAATCAATGTAAAGATTCAGAGTCCCAATGACCCTCTTTGTTACAGGACTTAGTGTTTCTATTTTCAAATCTAATGTAATAATAAGAGGAATATGCAAATTAGCCAGGATGCCATAATGTCACCACCGATCTACAAGTGGAGGAGAGCTACAGGAGGGCGGGGCAGAGAGCTATGAGTGGCGGAGAGCTACCAGCAGCCATGGGCGGGGTGGCCAGCTGAGGCAAGTGGCAGTGAGCTACTCGTGCATAATTTTGTGCACAGGGCTACTAGTAATTTAATAAAGGCAATGAGAGTGGTTTTAATAAATGATCTAATGACCATTCACAGCATTATTCACAGTAGAAATTGGTCCTTCCTCCACCAGCCCTGACACCCCCACCGAACATCAAGCTCCCTCACTCCCCTGCCTGTGAGCTGCACAGGAGTCTGGGAGGCACTCAGCTGCTCACAGCCTCATTGTCTTCCCTTTGACAAAACATTTTCTTTAAATTGAATACTTGCAAGTCCTATTGAAGTTCCTGATATGAAGCTCCATTCAGGCTGCAATGGTCATAACCTTCACATGTGTTTCCTGAACCAAACGAATTCAATTCATGATAGAGAATGCATCTATGTCCCTCTTCCTTTTTATTTCTAATTAGCTTTTGACTTTAATAATGAATTAAGTTTAATAGACCTTGAACTAGAGGCAGCCTTATTGAATTTCTTTTTTTTTTTTAAATCTTTATTGTTCAGATTATTACAGTTGTTCCTCTTTTATCCCCCATAGCTCCCCTCCTCCCATTTCCCACCCCAACCTCTGTCCTTGCCCCCCCACTGTCCTCATCCATAGGTGTACAATTATTGTCCAGTCTCTTCACACTTCCCCAACACCCTTAACCCCAGAAAATTGTCAGTCCAC
>PVJC01037935.1:0-16972 GCA_004026665.1 Murina feae
GGTTAATTTTCATACGGTTGCTCAGATTGGCTGGTGGGCATGGCTTAGGTGTAGTGGAGTGAGGGTCAATTTGCATGTTACTCTTTTATTAGAATAGATAAGAATCTTGTTTTTTGGCTTATTGGAATGTCAGACCACTCTTAAGTTGTTTAGAAGTCTTTTGCAATAAGCTAATACAAGATGTAAGAAAATTACTTTTAAATTTCTCTGCTCAATCAAATAAACTCTGAAGCAGATATTTTTAAGAGTGGGACTAAAGTTTAAACTACTTTGTAATGGATCACATGTGACCTACAGGAAAAACTTACATGCTTATTGCATAACACTTTAAATTTTCATCTGTATGAAGCTAATTTGCAAGTCAAGTCAATTTAATGGTTTCAGAATTCAAGAAAATAAGTAATATGTGTTGACATAAAATTATTTTAAATTACATGTGTGGGGGGAAAGGTTAAAATCTTCAGATTAATGATCAAGCACCTTCATTTGCTATGAGAAGAAATATCCTGTGTTAGGCATTTATAATGCACTTAAAACATATCCTGGTAGATAAATGTATCTACCAAGTACATGATTCTCTTACACAAACTGTTATTTCATAAGATAAAATTAACTAATGGAGCAACTTCATAAAACTTAACAAACTATGCTATTTTACTTTGATGCCTTTTGTCAATATAAAATGAGTCTTATATTGTAAATGTATGATAACAAAGCACTGACTCCTTTAAAAAATAGGGAGAGAGGGGTTTTTCACAAATGTTTAGTGGAAAACATTATTTTTCCTGTCTGATCACTATGGCTAGGAATTCCATTACTATGTATGAAAGTGATATCTCTGTCTTGTTCTTGATCTTAAGGGAAACCCTTTTAGTTTTTGCGCACTATGATATTGGCTGTAGGTTTGTCATATATGGTTTTTACTATATTGAAAGATGATGCGTCTATTCCCACTTTGCTGAGAATTTTTATCATAAATGGGTGCTGGATTTTGTCTAATGCTTTTTCAGGATCTACTGACACAATCATGTGATTTTTATCTTTCATTTTGTTTATGTGATGTATCAAACTTATTGACTTGCAAATATTGTACCAGCTGTGCATCCCCAGAATAACTCCCACCTGATCATGGTGTATGGTCTTTCTAATATATTTCTGGGTCTGATTTGATAATATTTTGTTGAGGATTTTAGTATTTAAGCTTATCAGAGATACTGGCATATAATTTTCTTTCTTTGTAGATTTTATCTGGCTTTGGAATAGGAATAACGCTGGCCTCACAGAAAGAGCTTGGAAGTCTTCACTCTTCTTGAATTTGGGGGGATAATTTGAGAAGGACAGGTGTTCATCCTTTGAATGTTCAGTAAAATTCGCTGTGAAGCCATCTGATCTTTTGTTTCCTGAAAGATTTTTTATTACTAAACCAGAAAACCTGAATAGACTTATTACAATGAAGGAATAAGTCTTCCCGGTTCAGTTTTGGAAGTTTATATATTTCTAGGAACTTACCCATTTTGCCCAGGTTGTCCAATTTTTAGACATATAGTTCTTCATAGTGTTTGCTTATAATCTGTTGTATTTCTATAATGTCAGTTGTTATTTCTCTTTCATTTCTGATTTTTTATTTGAATCCTCTCTCTTTGTTTCTTGATGAGTCAGGCTAAAGGTTCATTAATTTTGTTTTAGATTTTCAAAGAACTAGCTCTTGGTTTCATTGATCTTCTGCATTTTTTTTCAGTCTCTGTCATTTATTTCCACTCTGATCTATATTATTTTCTTCCTTCTACTTACTCTGGGCATTGTTTCTTGCTGTGTTTGTTTTCCTTGTTCTTTTAAGTGTTGGGTTAGACTGTCTAATTGAGATTTTTCTTTCTCCTTGAGGTAGGCTTGTAATGCTATGAACTTGCCTATTAGGACTGCTTTCGCTGTGTCCCATCGATTTGGGGTTGTTGTGTGTTCATTTTCATTTGTTTCCAGGTAATTTTTGCCTCTCCATTGATTTCATTAGTAACTCATTCATTTTTTAATAACATTCTACTTAGCCTCAATGTGTTTGAACATTTTATAATGTACAATGGGATAAAGACAATCTCTTAGTAAATGGTGCTGGGAACATTGGAGAAGTACATGCAAAAAAAAAAAAAAAAAAAAAAAAAAAAAAAAAAAAAAAAAAAAAAAAAAAAAAAAAAAAAAAAAAAAAAAAAAAAAAAAAGAAAGAAAGAAAAGAAACTAGCCCACTAGCTTACACAAGAATATCTCAAAATGAATAAAATACTTTAATGAATATGACAAAACCATAAAAAGCCTAGAAGAAAACATAGGCAGTAAAATTTCAGATATCTCTCATAGCAATATTTTTGCCTATGTCTCCTAGGGCAAGGGAAATGAACAGAAAGAAACAAATGGGACTACATCAAATTAAATAGCTTCTACACTGCAAAAGAAACCATCAACAAAATGAAAAGGGCACCCACATTATGGGAGGACATATTGGACAAAAATACATCTGATAATTTCCTCAAATACATAAAGAAAGTATACAACTCAACACCAGGAAGAAAAACAATCCAAGTAAAAATAGGGAAAGGGCCCTGGCCAGTGAGGCTCGGTATGTTGAGCATCGTCCCATGGACCAAAAGGTTTCCTGTTTGATGCTCGGTCAGGGCACGTACTCAGGTTGTTGGATCCCTAGTTGGAGCGTGTGCAGGAGACAATCGATTGATGTTTCTCAACATCAATGTTGCTCTCTATCAATGTTTCTCTCTCTCTTTTCCTCTCCCATTCTCTCCCTCTAAATCAATAAAAACATATTTTTTAAAAACAGGCAGAGGACCTGAATAGACGCTTCTCTGAAAAGGACGTACAGATGGCCAATAAACATGTGAAAAAATGCTCAATGTCACTAATCATTAGAGAGATTCCAATTAAAACCACAATGAGATATCACCTCACACCTGTCAGACTGGCTACTCTCAACAAATCCACAAACAACAAGTGCTGGTGAGAATGTGGAGAAAATGGAACCTTTACGCACTGTTGATGAGAATGCAGACTGGTGCAGGCACTGTGGAAAGCAGTCTGGAGTTCCCTCAACAAATTGAAAATGGAACTGCCTTTTGACTCAGCGACTCCACTTCTGGGAATATATCCTAAGAAACTGAAACACCCATTCAAAAGTATATATGCATTCCTATGTTCGTAGCAGCATTATTTACAATAGCCAAGATCTGAAAATAGCCTAGCAGTAGATGAGTGGATAAAAAAGCTGAGGCACCTTTACACAATTGAACACTATGTGGCTCTGAAAAAGAAGGAATTCTTACCTTTTGAGAAAGCATGGATGGACCTAGAAATTATTATGCTAAGTGAAATAAGCCAGTCAGAGGAAGACAGATACCATGTGATCTCACTATACGTAGAGTCCAATGCACAAAAAAAACTGACCGGCTGTTATGGGCTCCCCGGGAGTGACGACCACCAGAGCCAAATTGAAGTTTTATGAAGCCTTGATTACACACTCGAGCGCGGGCCCATGCTTCACTGACAGTAGCGAGTGGCGTGAGTGCCGAACACTGGCAGCAAGCTCCCTTTTATCCCTGCAGGGGGATTTGGCAATGATTGATTAGTAAATACACACAGAAAGCAAAGCTTTAGGTCAACTAGGGTGCAAGGATGAAAAACTTCAAAACTTTATCATGCGGTTTAGGGAGTTTCTGCTTGTCCTGGTTTCTGCCCTGAACCAAACAGGTGCTAACATACGGAGAGATTTCTCTGAAAGCAAAGCAGCTGCTATCCATTGTAGGGAGTTCCTTCTACTTGGCTAGAGTATGACCAACCACATCCCACATCCTTCTTTCTTTCTTTAGCTCCATCTTGGTTAAATGCTACAAACCAAAAGCTTGGCCTTACGCCAGCAGTGATAACTTCGTCCGGAGAAGGTTCAATGGCCTCTCTGAAATGCCTTATTTTCCTTATTATTTAAGCCAGCAAGCATTTACAGAAGCCAGAAATAGCAGGGTTAAAATTTCAAAGTTTTTATATAAGATGAATGCATCATTCCCCACTGGTTATAAGTACATGAATCAAATCATTGACTCTTTTGGGTCATTGCTGGGGAAGGAATTATATTGACCCCTCAAGGACTATAAGCTTAATAGAATTAATTCTCTGCCGAATACAGTTAGTGGGCCTGTTTACAAGATAAGGGGCAGGAATAATCTCTAGAGGGTCCAAAGAGTCCTGGACTCTATTTTGCCTGGTTGAATTAAGCCGGGAGTGATGAAGACACGTTGGGATCCAGTCGACCTTGACTGCCGTGGGGGTGGTTCCTTCCAGAGAGGAGTTAGTCCTTGGGTGGCAAATTTCTTTAGTCACGAGGTTGGAAGGGACGGACCGGATCAGAAGTTGGTTCAGGCAGAGCACAGAGCATCTCAGACGTGTTCCTGGACTGCTTTCTGGGTGTACTGCAAAGCCTGCAAGAACTTGAGTAAAATTAGTTATGGATTTCAGCCTTTACCTACCAGAATCTGTAGAGTCCCCACTGGTTTTCAGGGCAACCTTCCAGGCTGCTTTGTCTGCAGTCCAGTTGCCCCTTGCCTCACATACATACAGGTGTAGTGCCAGTTGGCCTATCGTCCTTGCTCTGCTCATTTCTGTCTAACTGCCTATTATAGTATCTCAAGGATCCTGGCTCTGAATTCTTTCAGGGAAAATGGGCAATGGATTTCTTTTCTGTAACTGCTTCCGTGCTGAAGAGGGGCAGAAGTTTCTCTCAGAACCAAAAGATCCTTGCTGTCTGTCAGAGAGACGATAAGGCCTGGGAACAGAAGGAGGGGGGCTTGTGACCTGGCAGAGATAAACTGTAATGAATTGTCTGGTGGAAGGGAAAGAAACATTTCAGCTTTAATAACCTCTATAGAATTTTCCTCCTCAAAATTACCTCTATGTTTATTAAAAGAGCCGAGTTAAGACCAATTTTTCTATTTTATTCAATTTGGCCTGATCGTTTGCATAAACACAAGAATGGTAACTGACTACCTTTGCCGGAATCTCATGATTGAATCTTAATGTGCCCCAGAGGGCCAGGAAGCCAAGCCATCCAGCTGCCATCAGGCCTGCCTGCAGTACCTGCTGAGTTAGGTGACTATCTCACCTGTAGTGATTCTACCTGGGCCCACGCCCTAGGCTTTAAGGCCCATCTCAGTAGCCCTCCTACTCATTGCAGTCCAGAGTGCATGAGGGGTTCCAAAGGGATGCAGAGGTGCCCTTATTGCTCCCCTTTTACTCTGACCAACCGCCAGTGATGGTAGGGCATGGACCTGATGCTCTAGTGCCATCCATTTCCAGGGCTCCCAAGCAGGATACCAGGCTTTTCCCATGGCACTCTTATTGGCTTCAAGTCTTCAGAGTCCAGACAGATCTCTTCAAAACATGATACTCCAGTCAAAGTTTCCAGTTAATAAAACCACTATTTGAAACAGGTCTTATTGAATTTATGCAAAGAAATGTACTGCCACAATTTATTAAGCATTGCCAAATTTTGGAGGAATTATACAAGGAGAAAAATATACTGACCTGTTTTAAGATCTTCTGATTTTCCTTGTAAGTCCTTTTTATGGACTCTTCAGAATGATAACAGATAGGCACAGCTGTCCCTGTAGTAGGGCTTCCCTTCTTCGGCTTGTCCTCTCGGAATAGACTAGGGGAGCTGCATTTCTTTAAAGGGTCTCACATATCACAGGACCTCACAGGGTCTGTAATTCCTGTAACAGAGTGCTAGTATTCACCACTTTACTACTTCCCTCTTTTCTAAACAAGCCTTTCCCAGTTTCCTACAGTTGAGGTTTGTGCCACCCCTGACATGGGCATGGTCACACAGGCCAGCAAGAAAGTATACAGATTGCTAATTGTCTCTCAATAGAGACCAAAACCTGATGGTAATTCTTTGCCCAGTTGAGCACCTGCCTTTTTAACAACTGCATTTAAATCTGTAAGAGAATTAAAGATTACTATATTTACATAATGAAGTATAACATTGGCATTGTGGCCGCTTCAGACAGCTAAATCTTCTGCTACTAAACATGACATATGGTAAGGCTATACAAACATCTTAGGGAGGTGACTAAAGTCTATTCTTGACCTTCCCACACAAGGCAAAATTGTCCTTGTCTCTCTGGAGCCATGTCCAATGAAGACGCAGGCATTAGCTAAGTCTATTATACAGTTTTCTGCAAGCCATTGTCAGGGCTGTGCTTTGTGGCCAGTTCTTTTTCTAGCCACAAACACAGTCTGTCCAATTTTGCTAAGAAGTATTCTGACACAGGAGAAAGTCGTTTTATTGTATACAGGTAGGTGGCTTAACCCCTATACAACTGGATTTGGACCTCTGCCTAGCAAACTGCAGTTTATAAGTTCAATTTGCAGCCTCTGATTCTTTTAACCTAACAGAGTCTTGGCCAGTCTCTCTGTCACACTCCTCCTCTCTTGGAGAATTTCAAACTTCTGCAGGCTCTCTTCCGGGTCCAGGGAAAGCACCTTTCCTTTGTCCTTTTGTTAACCCTGTTTAGTAGTTACAGGGTCCTGCCATAAAATGCTAGTCTAAAACAGCCAGAGTTGTAGTTAGAAACAGCCCTGCATATACAGTCTCCCTTGGCAGAGCAGCGATCAGGCCTTTCCCAAGGGAGTGGACTAGAGCGGGGATATCAGACCCTCCTATTTCAGCAGCAACAGGTACTGAACCCTTTCAGTACATTTGCAAACAGGGAGCTTTTGCTGGCTCTATCTGCAGCTTTTATAGATTCCAGGCTCGCTGCTCTATTCCTGGGGCTGCAGGAAAGCTATTAGCAGTCACTGGTTTCTGTTTTAACTGCTATAGCCAGTAAGCCAAAGGCCCAAGTCTTGTATTGCCTGTTGTAAAATACTCATTACTCATTGGGCGGCAGTGGGGCAGCTCTAATGTCAGGCATATTTCTGCTGTTCCCCTTTTCTCACTGTGGTGGCTTCTTCTAGGGCCACTGCAGGCAGCTTGAACATTCAGCCACCCTACCTCCCTTCTTTTACCTAGCTCTTAGGGGCTGAGTCTGCCTAGCAACCAGTTCTAAATCACCAGGGCAGCTGTGGACTTCAGCTTTATTTCTCCTTCGCTTGGCTCCTGGGAGTTCAGTTGTTTTGTTTTTTTTTTTTTGTTTTTTTTTTAGAATTCTTTATTCTCAGGAACCTCAATCTTTTAATGATTACCAAAAGTGAACAGTCAGCATATTCAGATTAACATTTATGAACACATTTTAAATGTACTTTACTTTCAAGAAAATATATCTAGACCTTCTATGATAAAACTAAGAACAGGCAAATTCAAACTTGTCCAGTACAAACTGCTATACTTTTCCTTATGTAATTTTAAGTATATTGTATCAGTCTAATTTAGCATTGGAAGGGTTAAAAAGAATAAACCAGGGCAGAGAAAGATCAATTGTTCCTGTAGAAAACTTACAACCTTGATTTTTTTTGATAAGACACCTGTGACTAGCTACAGACCAGACTCCTACGCCTGTAGCAGTCTGCAGCCAGTAAAATGAACAAAAACCTATCTCCTGCTGCTTCATAATTAACTTCTGACACCCTTCCCAATTCTGCATTAACCATATACTCTGTCCTTAGTTGTTTTCCCTTTAAACAGTGGGAGTTTCAGAGAAAACCACAGACTACCACTGTGGTAGGCCCCTCTCCCAGAGGCTGGGGTCCGACCTGTGGAGAAAAATGACTTTTAGTTGGCCAGGCACAGGGAGACTTTTTTGCAGACTGAAAGCCTGGAGGGCCTCCTGAAAGAAAAGATATTTAATGCAGTTACAGATGCTGTCACAACAGGATGACGGAGGAAGGGAGAGACCAGGATATGTCCTCTATGAAGATCCTAATAAATAACTGAAAACAGCAAATCAAACAAAGACAACAGGCTGTACGAGACACAAACCAGGGTTAACGGGGTCTATAGACAGTTAATAATAACGTTCACAGGCAGGGACAGGGCCCGTATGTATTTCTCCGCCCAGAGGAGCTGTAAGCCCTGCCCTTAGAAGTCTCTGACCACCGAAAGAGATAAAACCATAAACAACAAGTTCTTTGTTATAGTAAATTTACAAATTAGAGCAAAACTGAAATCTTTACTTATACAAACGTAGACAGACATTCCCATTAATAAAATAGACAGACCTCCTCTTTGACAGAGGCAAAAAACAATTCTTGCAGCTGTAAGAGACCTTTTGCACTCTGCCACAGGGCGTCCATCCCACCTCTAAACAGACATTAGAAAGAGATAACAATATACTTACATTTGTACAGCCAGAAGGCACAGAGCAGCTTTCGTTTTATACAGATCAGTTAATGAGCAGATAATTATGCAAAGACCGACAAACACCCGTACTCACACTCTCTCAGTAGACTAGCCCAACTGGAGCTGAGCAGATAAAAGAACCAATGCCCAACTCCTCAGATGGGCATGGGGGCACTCCTGGCACCCACACTCCAGAACAGAATTCTCGACCAACATCTTGGTGAGAACCTACTGGAGGAGTTAAGACTGCGTCCAGTCCCCCTTCTCGGTAGAAGATTGGCCAGTCCCACACACAAGCAAACAGCAGAATGAACCCATAATTCCTTAATCGAATCCGAATCTACTCACCTCTGAAGTCCCATATTTATGTACCAGACAGCCCAAGTTTTGACTTCTACCAGATATTTACCCCGAGTTTAAATAACAATCTACCCAATTCCTGACAACCACAAGCACTGAAAACCTAATGGCACTAGGACCCCGCAGAAGGGCCCGTCTGCCCCAGAGACAGAGGAAACAGCAAGGAATGCAAACAAAACAAAGTCAGCACTGAAAACCGGAAAACCTGAAAACTGATGGCACTAGGACCCCGAAAAAAGGGCCTGTGTGCCCGCGGAGGACCCCCTGGACACCATCGCCTCAGTGGTCAGGACTGGGAGGTTTCCTGGCGTCCCGCCCTCCTCTAGTCCGCCTGAGGAACGTTCCAACCAGACCAGACAGATTCTTACCTCTTCGTGAGGTCCAGATGGCTTCACCCCTGAGGTTGCTAATTCAGAATTTTGGAGCCCCTCTAGTTCCTTGGAACCCTGAACGGAACTTAGAGGGGTCTCAGTGGGGTGTCCATCTCGCTGGGTGAGGCCTCTAGATGTTATGGGCTCCCCAGGAGTGATGACCACCAGAGCCAAACTGAAGTTTTATGAAGCCTTTATTACACACTCGAGCACGGGCCCACGCTTCACTGACAGTAGCGAGTGGCGTGAGCGCCGAACACTGGCAGCAAGCCTCCTTTTATCCCCGCAGGGGGATTTGGCAATGATTGATTAGTGAATACACACAGAAAGCAAAGCCTTAGGTCAACTAGGGTGCAAGGATGAAAAACTTCAAAACTTTATCATGCGGTTTAGGGAGCTTCTCCTTGTCCTGGTTTCTGCCCTCAAATGAACAGGTGCTAATCTAAGGGGAGATCTCTCTGAAAGCAGAGCAGCTGCTATCCATTTTAGGGAGTTCCTTCTACTTGGCTAGAGTATGACCAACCACATCCCACATCCTTCTTTCTTTCATTAGCTCAACCTTGGTTAAATGCTACAAACCAAAAGCTTGGCCTTATGCCAGCACTGATAACTTCGTCTGGAGAAGGTTCAATGGCCCCTCTGAAATGTCTTATTTTCCTTATTATTTAAGCCAGCAAGCATTTATAGAAGCCAGAAATAGCAGGGTTAAAATTTCAAAGTTTTTATATAAAATGGATGCATCAGAACCCCCAGGCACCCTCCAGTACTAGTACCCCGAGGCACTCTCGGGATCGGTACCTTGAGGCACCCTCTGGGATTGGAACCCAGAGGCACCCTCCAGGATCGCTGAGAAGCCTTTCTCACCTAGGGTGCATCCTCCCCACCCACAGGAACACCCCTGGGCCCCAAAGGCAGGAGAGTTCCAAAGCGGCGGGGGCAGGGTGGGGGGGGGGTGGAGAGCTCCACCTGGACATAGACGGCACAGGGACACCCCAGCCCCCCAGACATGGCAGTCAGGAGGGAGCGCCCCGGTTGCCTGTGCTGGTCCTCTGGCCTCAGGGCCTCCTGCACCATGAACTAAAGAGCCGCCTGCTGTGGGGGCAGCTCCGGAAGGAGGCGGGACAGAACCCACTGCATCCAGGGCAGGCAGAGGAGGGACCCACAAAACCCAGGGCCACCGCTCACATCCCTAACTGGTCCATCAGATCACTCGCGACCCGGCCCCCACGTGCGGGGAAGGGGCGCCTCCCCTGTCCGACCTGACCCCCCAGGCTCCTCTGGGCAGCAGCGACCCAACCTGAAGGGCTCTGGGGGAACAGAACCAACACCACCAGCTGGGCCTGGGCCCTGAGGGACATGTGGAGCGCTCCAGGGGCACCGCTGAGGGCCAAGGCCAAGCAGCACCAGCTCGCCCAACAGGGAGGCGAGAGGTGGGAGATGGGGCCCTGCTACTGGGAGGGAGACTCTGGAGGCATCCCCAGGAGGCCGCTGAGAGTGCCTGGACACCCGTAACCCAGGTGGGGCGGTTCTGCAGCCCTTCCCCTGGCACACCACCATCCCATGGAGAGGATAGGGGCCTGGGGCAGAGTAAGAAGAGTGGACCCATTCGCCAGGACTGCCCGCCCCGCCCACCACATTGGGCAGGGCCCAGCCCCTGTCACCATGTTGATCTGCAAGAAGGGATGGGAGCCACCACTGGCTCCTCCAACAAGGGAAACAAGGCAAGGACAGCAGAAGGAGCCTGGGCTTCAGCCTCCCTGGTCCTGCAGGTCCAATCTCCCAAGAAAGGGCCAGGCACCTACACACCAGCACCACCACCAGGAGCCCCACAATAAAAGCTGCCTGGTGGCTCCTCACAACCAGCCAGAACATCAGAGGGATCAATTGGCTCCCAGGCAGCAAGGGCGGCTCATTGGGTCCCAGAGGGCCTATTGCCTCTGGGGTTGAGCAGGGGTCCCCCTTTGGGGCCAGCACAGCTCTACTGACTAGGCAGCAGAAGGGAGGCTAGGAAAATCTTTTTCCTTCCATGGCTGGAACAGGGGGCCAGCCAGGCCACTCACAAGTGAAAATTCCTCCAGAGTTGTTGCTGGCAGGCCCAAGATGTCTCAGGCCTCCTGTCCTGCCAGCCTTCCTCCCTTTCAGGGAGGATATAACAAAAACCTAAGTGAGGCGAGTACTTATGGATCACCTCATCCTGCTATATAAAAAACTCCTAATGTGCAAACAGACCAAACGGCAGAACCTCTGGTCCCTATGACAAACACTGAACACCAAGGGGCAGACACTCAGTGCAGAAGCTGCCCCCTGGTGGACACTGCATTTCCACAGGATCAGCACTGCTCTGCCAGAAGCCAGACTCATCTCTGGCCAGCGCAGCTGTGGTGGTGGCCGGAGCTTCTCTTACCTCCCCAGCAGCAGTAAGGTGAGTGGTAAGGAGTGAGGGGTCCCAGACTGCAAGAGGTAAGTCCAACTGCCTGCTTCAGGAGTGGGCCTAAGCCAGCAGTTGGACATGCCCTGAGGAGTCCTGAACTGCAAGAGAGCTCAGACCAGGCTGAGGGCCCTCCCAAGTGCACAAATTTCATGCACTGGGCCTCTAATCTTTTCATTTCTATCTCTCTCTCTTTTTTTTATCTCTTTCTCTCTCTCTCTCTCTCTCTCTCTCTCTCTCTCTCTCTCTCTCATTGAATTTATTGAGGAGAGACTGGTTTATAAAACCATATGGGTTTTAAAATAAAAAATTAATAAGTCAAATATAAAAAAAAGAAAGAAAGAAAGAAAAAGAAGACTGAGCACACCCTAAAGTGAGAGATTCTCCTTGCTGGACTCATGAAGTAGCAGCTGTGTGTCTAAGCCCACATGGCCAAGAACTTTGAACGACCTTGCTATACACCAAATGCTTGTGTCCTCCCCTGGCCCAACTTCATGTAAATCCCCAGGCCCAACCCTATATAATCTTATATAATAAAAGCATAATATGCAAATTATCCCCTCAAATTATCCACCAGGAGTTCCACCACTTGCTGTGATGTGTGCTGAACAGCAGAGGGTGGCATGGAACATGGCAGCAGCTGAGATGAGGTGCTGGCAGTGGACAGCAGTGGAGGTGCTACCAGCCCCTATGGATCCTGATGAGAATAGGACCACGGCAGGGTGGTGGAGCAGGTGAGTGGGCAGTGCCAGACTGCGGCAGGTGTGAGTGGGGCCCTGATCACTCTGCAGACGGTGACCAGCTCTTACTGGTGCTACTAATGCCACACGTGTTTTGTGATCTGTCATTGTCGATGGTGAATTTGGTTGTTTTTGTTGACATTCTGAAGCTCTGGTGGTGGTCACAGAAGCAACAATGGTGATTAAATATGATTGTAATAGTGATCCGGGTAGATATAACCATTCCCATACAACCGAAGTTGCTGTCATATTCTAAAAGGAAAATGGAGGTCCTCCTTTTGAAAGGGACTTACTTGCTCATTCATTGTAAACCAGATCCCAATACTCTAAATTCCACTAATATGAAACAAATCATTGTCCTGTTTCCTACATTAGATGTAATAATGTATCCTATTCTTTTCCCACATGGTGAAAAAGACTGGGGAATGGACATTGCATTAAGACTCAGAGATGACAATGTAATTGACAATCATACTAGATTGAACAGATGATGCCAAAAGGAAAACTTTCCCATCAAATTTCTTAAAAGTATTACTCCTTTGGGAATGACATTTCATAAATTAGAATTGAAAGTAGGTGCAATCACCATGGTAGTGAGAAATCTTAATAGTAAATGTGGTCTTTGTAATGGTCTTTGTAAGATTTATTATCAAAAATTGTGACCTAACGTAATAGAAGCTGAAGTTTTAACAGAATCTGTGGAGGAGAGGTTGTTCTAATTCCAAGAATTGATTTGTCCCCATCTGTCCTTGACCTCAGTGTTAAAATAACTTTATCAATAATTGTTTTATCACTTGTTTGTATATCATGTTTTGTTTTTTTTATATCATGTGTTGGTTGTTTTTATATCATATATTTGTTGTCATTTATCACGTTATTTTTTATTTATTAATCAAGTTATATATTATCTTCATATACATTTTACTAATTTTCTTTCGTCTCTGACACTTCTACTATAAAGGACAAATAGCGATATTAAAATATTATTAGCAGAAGCTAATTAATTTCTTTCATTGTGCAATGAATGCGTGCACTGGGCCACTAGTGATGTTATAAATATCCAAATGGTCCTTGACAGAACAAAGGTTCCCCACCCCTGAAAGAAAGGCGCTTGCTTGCTTGTGTTCTTGGCTGTCTTGGGACATGTGAGAATCTGGGTTTGTGAGGTCCTTTTGTTCCATGTGGACCCCACACACACTGGATTAATGGAGTGTGACTAGCCTGACGCTGAACTGGACCCAGCTCCAACATGGAAAGGAAATTCTGGACAATGGCTTTGCTTGCTGCTCCACTGCAACCCCAGCTGTTCTTCTTCTATGACTGGACTAAGGGAAATGGGACTTTGGAAACCCAGGGGTGTAATTCCACAGAAATAACCTTTCTACCATATCTCATCCTCCCCTGGGGGGTCTCGAGAAATGCTTCTTCCAGCAGCACCCCAAGAACTCCACATCCACTGATAACCATTTGTTATACAGCAAGAGAAATGAACACACTAATAAGGGATGCACACGTTTAAAACCCTGCTGTCTACATAATTACAGAGAGAAATTTCGCAAGCTGTGAATATCTCCTTTTTTGAGACCATTCTTGCAATGAGAAAGAAAAAGAAAATTCTAAGAACAGGAAAAGAAGAAACAAAACTATCATAATTTATAGAGTATTGGTACATGTCTATTCATATAGAGAATGCAAAAAAACCTGCAGATAAAATATTCACGTAAAAAAAAACAAGAGATTAGCAAGGTACAAAATTCTAGCTCAAAATGCAACGTAATTTTATTTCTAAATCTGGCAAGAAAAAAGAAAATAGAATTTTAAAATGATATTTATACGAGGATCAAGAGTATTAAATGATTGAGAATAAATCTAAAAAACAAATGCAACATCTCTATGGGAAATATTTTAAACAGACTCTTTTATAGTTTGGAAAAGTCAGTTTTAGGAATGTCTCCTCCCCACAGTTTATCTATAGATACAATGCAATTCTAGTCAACATCTCTGTGGTGTATCTGTAGTGCTTGACAGGTGTTTATAAGAGAATTTTGGAGCCCTTCCTGCTTTCTTCCCTTCCCAAACACTCGGTTCTAAGGCCTGGGAACAACATAATGGGGGTGTGGTGACCCAGAGTGAGGTGCTGGAGCCTGGATGGAATTATGAGCCTAGCCAGCTCAGCCAAGGGTTCGAAAGCCTGAGGGAGGGTGGAGAAGGATGAAGAAAAACAGACAAAGAGAATAAGCTGGGTCTAGATGGATTTTCCTGTGCCTGGCTGAGGCCACAGAGAGAGATGCAGAGGCAAACTGAGCCTTTATTTTATAGCCAGAGGTACAAAGGTAGTGGTCACCATAATTACAATATTCTTGTGAGTTTCACTTGTTTTGGTAGGGCTTGCTGCACTTCCCTCAGCCCATTAGCTTCTCAGATAAGATCTAGGGAGCGTCATAAGCCTTATTATGATAATAAGACTGTGCCCTCTAAGCTGGGACTTGTTTGTGGCTTTGCCAACAGAGCAGTCTAAGGTTTAACCCTATAGCTGCACCCTACATCTCACCTTTTTTTTACTTTTAAGTTTTTTTTTATTTTTATTTATAATGAAAGTAAAACTTCAGCTTCAAGAACAAAATTCTCTCTATTAAAACAATAACAAAACAATGCCAATGCAAAACCCAAACTACAGACATGTTAACATTTTAAAACATAAGCATAGAGCTCTGGGTATTAAAAAAACAATGCCAATGGGTTAATATTTTTTTAAAACTAATAAGAATAAGGGAGTAATGCCAATGCAAAACAGCAATAAGTGAGTTTCTGCTAAGTTGAAGTTTCTTTTGCTTATTTACTTAGAGTCCTTGGACTTGTCTGCACAAGACTTTGCAGAAGACTGGCAGCTAACCAATGTTAGCATAGCCAGAAACATGATTGAGGGAGTAGCTTTCTCACCTTGCTTTTCTACCATCTGCTGGGCCTCAGTTGTTAACTTCTTCAGCTGATCCCATGTTGATGCCTCGGTCCCTTGCATAGCCTTCCTTTTCTTCTTTTTTCTGCTTTGTTGTCATTGGGGAAACTCTCAGTCTTTTGAGCAAAGGGACAAGGAGCTTCTCTGGGTCCATTGTGATGATGCGTATAATGCTCTGGCACCCGAATTGGCTGTGCTGCTCCTTCTGGAAAGATACAAACACAACCTCTGCCCACATCATTACTGGATCTGGTCCAAGCCATTGTCCAGTTTGTGCATCCTTCCACCGGGCTACTCCCGAGGAAGATGTTGTACAGGAGGTCCGATGCCTTTTAGCTGCTGTATGAAACTAGGCATCGCAATTCAAAAAATTTCAAGTATAAAGAACATGACTGAATTTGTTTTGAGGTGACACATAACACCTGTCTCGCCCTTTCTGTTTTAGTAATTGCATTTTAAGAGTAAGATGGCTCTTTCTGCTATTGCTTGACCTTGAGGGGTGTAAGGGATACCAGTTTTATGACAAAGTTGATATTGCTGCCAAAAATGATGGAAAGCAGAACTAGCGTATGCAGGACCATTGTCTGTGTTTAGCTCTAAGCGAGGACCTAGTACTGCAAAGGTGGCTAAACAATGATTAATTACATGCTTGGCACTTTCCCCTGTTTGGGGAGTCGCAAGATAAAGTGGGAGCAGGTATCTATATTAACATATACCCATCTGTACTTAACAAAATCTGGTAAGTGGGTGACATCCATTTGCCAGAATTGATTAAGTTTAAGATCCATAGGATTAACCCCCAATGATTGTACAGGGCAATGAATTACACTCCAAGCGCACTGCTTAATAATTTGATGAGCTTGCTCCCAAGAAATATGGAATTGTTTGTGCAAGGCAGCAGCATTTTGATAATGCAAAGCATAGGAGGACTGGGCAAGGAAAATGGGGTAGCCTCTTGCATTACAGCAAGGAGGCAGTCCATAGCATCATTGCCTACAGCTACCAGACCAGGGATACCTGAATGAGATTGGGTATGACGAATAATGCAGAGAAATTGTTGTTCTCTAATGGCTTATTGAAGGTTGAAAAATAAATGAAAGAGCTCCTCCAATTAGTGTGCCTTATAATAGCCATTCCAATAACTTTGGCCATACTTACCACATAAGCACTATCACCATATAGGTTAATGGGCTCCTTAGCAAAATCTGTCAAGGCATAAATAAGAGCTTGTATTTCTACCCGTTGTGCCGAAATATGAGAGGTTTGAAGGCTCTTTGCACCTCTGCTTCAGTAGTATCCAGCCTTCCCAGAACTTGATCCATCTGTAAAAATGGTTCATGCCTGAGGTATAGGTTGTGACTTCACTATCTTTGGGTAGGTAAAGGTAGTAACTGAGAGAAATTGTAAAACCTTATTTGCTGGATAATGGTTATCAACCTGTCCGGAGAAATTAGCAAGTGCAATTTGCCAATTTGTTGATTGTTGCCAGAGCCAGTCTTGCTGTGTAGCTGTAAATGGCACTACAATAAGTTAGGGTCTCGGCCCACTAACTGGCCTGTTGGAAGGCGGGCTCGAGCTATTAACTGGGAAGCTGAATCATGGAAAGGAGTTGATACTGTAGTTGAGAATGAGGTAAATATAGCCATGCAACAACTCCAGGAGCTTGCCGAATGACTCAGTGGGTGCATGTGTAGTAGGAGAACTAAAACCTGTAAAGGAAGGGAGTAATCACTTCTAGTAAGTTGTGCTGAAGGTAAGGCAGCCTCAGCTTCATGTAAGGCTGTCTTG
>PVJC01037936.1:0-17023 GCA_004026665.1 Murina feae
AGGAGTCCATCCTTACCTACAAGGTCATGTCTTCAGTGCTATTAATAGTTCTTAATCTGATGCACAACCTTCTGTGCACTATTACGATTACACTCTGATGACAGATTGGGTCCTGGTTACTGGTTAAACCGATCACAAAGAGGAGTTAGGACAGGACAGCCTTCCCAGTCCTCCTGCCCCAGGTTTCATTTCAAATCTTAGGGAGGTAAACATCTACCATCTCCTGTGACACCGCTTCCGCACCCAGGTTCTCCAAAGGAACCTGCCTCTAACTCTTCAGATCCTGAGTCCTGCCCCCATATTCCTTCCCCTCACCTCATTCCAAACCAAAACATAACAAAAACATGGGAAATGGCATGTAAGCATGTCAATTAGAAACACAGAAGAAACATCCCTTAGGAGCAGGCACAGAGTAAGTGGGAACTGGATTTAGTCAGGGTTGGAGTTGGGCTAGGGGAGTTCAGTGGAAGGGGAGATAGGCAAAGAGATTGAAGCTATGGGCCCGGCCAGTGTGGCTCAGGGGTTGAGTGTCGACCTATGAACCAGGAGGTCATGGTTTGGTTCCCAGACAGGGCACATATCCTGGTTGCAGTCTCAATCCCCAGTGTGGGGCATGCAGGGGGCAGCCAGTCAGTGATTTTCTCTCATCATTGATGCTTCTATCTCTCTCTCCCTCCCCCATCCTCTCTGAGATCCATAAAAATAAACTTTAAAAAGAGAGAGATTAAGGCTATGGGCTGATGGACCTGCCTGTCCCATTATAGACAGACATATTCTCTGGAGCCATATTCATCAAGCTGATCCTGGGGCTGGACCTCTACCTGGCGATCTTCATCCTCTTGGCTATCACCGCCATCTACACGATCACTGGTGAGTCCACTGCGTGCTTAGCTCGGCCATGCTACCTTCCGCTCGCGTCACCCCGACCTGCAGTGAGCAACCTGAGCGTTAGCTTTGTCACCGCCAAGGTAAGGCCACCCCTTCATTCCGGCGCTGAGGCAGGCGCAGCCTGGAAACACAGCCAGAGCGCAGGCAAGCAGGTCCTCGGTGTTAGTCATGAACACCTCGATCCAGGCTAACGATGTGATAGGTGGGACAGGGAAAAGCTCTGTGGGCTCGACTCTGTGTTGAGTACCTAGACTGGCATCTGGAATTCAGTGTGTCATACCCATATCCATGGGAGGACAGGATGGAACAGCAGCTCAGACATGAGACTGGCAAACCCAAGGCAGGGTCCAGATGAATACGTGGGCATGATGGGGGCCTGGGTGGCAGCATCAGAACTGGAGCGGAGGGTTGCTTGTGGGGAGAAGGTATGCGGTGGCAATCCACACAGGTCTTCATGAACCACATACATGGGTGGGGTGTCTCATGCACACTAACTTATGCAAAGTAAACTCTCCCGGCTCAGCTGGAAAAAAATAAAGAGAAGATAAAAGCTTGTACAATCAAGACAGTTCCGGAACCACGTTATGCAACGAGCATGTGTTTCAGAATAAGTGAGAGGTGGGAGCGTGGGCCTCCTGTTTGCAGGCTCCATCTTGTTTCCCCATGATCCTCTCATGAAAGAAATGTTGGATTCTCTTTTCTGACTCCGACTTGGTGGCTAAGCGCCCAGTGAGTCTGGAGTTGAAAGAGGAATTGTTATTGGTGGTGGTGGTTATACGACACTGCAGCAAAACGCAGGTCAACAGTAACATATGATATTTCCACTAATGAAACAATGATATGTTCCAACGCTAAAACAGAAATGGCTTCGCCCCGTTCTTTAGAGCAGGTAACCTGTGCTAAATAGAGCGAATTGAAGGGTTGTTATGGGAGATTTTCCTGGCCTTACCCCCACCCCTACTTAATATTCAAAAGAGCACACAAAGGTAGAACTCCACCATAATTCATGAAACGTTGAGTGGAGGAAAGGCGAGGAAGAGAGGACCAATGAGAGATGTACCTTCCAAGGAGATGGTGATGCCGCCAGGAGCTGGTGGCCCCGCCAGGAGCTTCCGATCTGTTTTCTGCTGAGTCATTTCGGGGTTTGGGTAGAAGAGAACCTAAAGGCGAAGGCAAGTAGGGGAGGGCACCTGCGTGGAACTTTTTTTCTCCTTTTTTTCTCTCCTCAGGGGGCTTGGCCTCGGTTATTTACACCGACACCCTCCAGACCATCATCATGCTGATCGGCTCGTTCATCCTAATGGGGTTTGGTAAGTGACAGCCGTGGGAACGGAGCCGTGGGGGTGGAAGTCACGGGACCGTGGGTCCCGAGAGAAGGTCCTGAGAATGCGCCCAGGCTGATGGCAGCTGCTAGAGTGCCTTCTACCACGAAGGGGTCGTTAGGGGAACGGGGTCTCATGTTTCTGTGGAACGTTGTCTTGTATCGATGCCGTTTCAGCATTTGCCGAAGTCGGAGGCTATGAGAGTTTCATGGAGAAGTACATGAATGCCATCCCGACCATAGTCCAAGGGGACAACCTGACAATTAGCCCCGCGTGCTACACCCCCCGGCCAGACTCCTTCCACATTTTCCGAGATGCTGTCACCGGGGACATCCCGTGGCCAGGAATGATCTTCGGAATGACCATCGTGGCTGCGTGGTACTGGTGCACAGATCAGGTAAAGCGTGTGTGTGTGTGCATGTGCGTGTGTGTGACTGAGTGTATGTGTATGAGACTGAGTGTATGTGTGACTGGGTGTATGTGTGCATGTGTGTGTGAGACTGACTGTGTGTGTGATTGAGTGTATGTGTGCATGTGTGTGAGACTGAGTGTGTGTGTGACTGAGTGTGTGTGACTGAGTGTGTGATTGAGTGCGTGTGTGAGACTGAGTGTGTGCGCATGACTGAGTGTGAGACTGAGTGTGTCTGAGACTGAGTGTGTGACTGAGTGTATGTGTGACTGAGTGTATGCGTGTGTATGTGTGTGAGAGACTGAGTGTGTGTGAGACTGAGTGTGTGTGTGTGAGTGTATGTGTCTGTGTGTGTGACTGAGTGTGTGTGTGTGACTGAGTGTGAGACTGAGTGTGTGTGAGACTGAGTGTGTGTGTGTGTGAGTGTATGTGTGACTGTGTGTGTGACTGAGTGTGTGTGTGTGACTGAGTGTGAGACTGAGTGTGTGTGAGAATGTGTATGTGTGTGACTGAGTGTATGTGTGCGTGTATGAGTGTGTGTGTAAACACCTTTATGTTGTTCTTTTTCTTCTCCTAGAAAATCATCTAGTTTCACCATTTAAAAAAGTCAAACACTTTGCCCTGGCCAGTTTGGCTCAGTGGGCAGACGATCAGCCTGGGGACTAAAGGGTCCCGGGTTCGGTTCTGGGTCAGGGCACATGCCCGGGTTGCAGGCTCGATCCTCACTGGGGGGTGTGCAGGAGGCAGCTGATCAGTGATTCTCTCTCATCACTGATGCTTCTATCTCTCTCCCCCTCTCCCTTCCTCTCTGTAGTCAATATCAATATACTCTTTTACAAAAAGAAAGAAAGACCCCTATTTACAGATGAGAAACCTGAAACTCACAGAAGTCAAATGCTCACGTAGGAGGAGCCGGGATCCAAATTCAGACTTTACTCCAAAGCTCATTCTTCTCTCGTCACTGTCCCACTTCTTGTTGGCACGCTAATCCCTGAAGAGGCGCTCCCCTCCCGAGATGCGTCCTCCTGCTGTCCCATGACAAGGCCGTGTTCTCCCGGCAGGTCATCGTGCAGCGCTGCCTCTCCGGCAAGGACATGTCTCACGTGAAGGCCGCCTGCATCATGTGTGGGTACCTGAAGCTGCTGCCCATGTTCCTCATGGTGATGCCAGGAATGATCAGCCGCATCCTGTACACAGGCAAGTCCTGAGTCATAAGTTCTCATCATTTATGCTTGAACTAGGAATCGTGACTTTAAGATGTTTTAAATCAGATAAGAGTAACTACTAATGTTGAAACCCTCCCTTAAAAATCTTTATTATGCCCTTGCCAGTATGGCTCAGCAGGTAGAGCATCAGCCTGCAGACCAAAGGGTCCTGGGTTTAATCCTGGTCAAGGGCAGCCCGAGACCTGGTCAGGGCACCTGCAGGAGGCAACCCATTGATGTGTTTCTCTCGCATCGATGTTTCTCTCTGTCTCTCCCTCTCTCTTCCACTCTCCCTAAAAATCAATGGAAAAATATCCTCGGGTGAAGATTAACAAAAATAAATAAATAAAAATAAACTACCATCTTTTCTTTTTTTAAAAAAAGAGTATTATGAGGAGTCAAGGAAACATAGCGGAATATTTCTTACCTAATCCGAGACCTCTGGTGTTTATTGGGGCGATGCATCAGATCGCACTAACTTCACTTCATGTTTTCTCAACTGGGCCTGGAAAAACATGTTTATTTACCTGAAAACCTGTTAAGATGAGCATCAAGTGAGCGACATTCTGGCTTATTGCAACATGACGGTGTTGTCTACAGCAATAAAGAACGGATAGGTATTCAGGGAGAAGCCAAAGATAGGATTGCTCACTATCTCAAAACTTGGGGCAGTGCTGGCATCATCATGCTGGATGTAAACAGCAGACTATAAAATATCACCTCAGCAAGGACCGTAGTTGTGCAATAGACACACTTCTCTCCGGAAAAGGATTGGAAAGGATAATAAGCTAACGGAAGCCTGTGTGTGAAGGTGTTAGCATTCTGGGTGACTTTTTATATCCAGTTTTTCTATCTCACTTCATAATGTCATTTTAGCTGAAATACCAGCAAGGCATTGTGCAACTGCCACAGTGAATGAGGCATCACCCCACCAGGGGCCGTCACCCCAGCATCCCAAGTGGCACCTCTGCTTAGACGTGGGAGACAGACACTGGGCTGAATGATTGCACACGGGACCAGCTGGCCGAGTGCTGTGTTGTTGCTGTTTGGTCTGTGGAGTTCTGTGCTCCGGGGAGGACATATGCTCTTACAGCTTTTCTGGAGGAGGGAATCGCTCCCTCTAATGCGCTAATGCTCTAGCTGGGCCACATCCCAAGGCAGAGCCTGCCCCGCGGGCCAGGGCCAGGGCCGGGGGAGCTACCACTGTGACACGTAGAAAGGCGTATTCTAGCCGAAGAGGAAGCAGATCGATTGCATGCAGTTGAGCCTCAACTTCCAGGCAAACGTCCTCCCTCTAACTCGTGACCTTACCGCTTGTCTCTGCGGCCAATGGTTGTGGATCTTACCTGTGTGGGCCCCACTCACTGAACCCCCTTATCTGACTTCCTCTTCAGAGAAGGTGGCCTGTGTTGTGCCCTCTGAGTGTGTGAAACACTGCGGCACGGAAGTCGGCTGCACCAACTATGCCTACCCAATGCTGGTGTTGGAACTGATGCCTGCTGGTAAGTAAAAGTCCTGCTCAGGTAAATGGGTAAAAAAAAAAAAAGTGTGATGAGCCCTGGCCAGTGTTTCTCAATGGTTAGAGCATCGGTCTAGGAACCAGAGGGTCTCAGGTTTGAGTCCCAGTGTAGGGCCCGTACCTGGGTTGCAAGTTCCATCCCCGCCCCCAGTCACTGCTCCCAGTGAGTGTGGGAGGCAACCAATCGATGTGTCTCTCTCAAAGACAAATACTGCACGATGTCGCGTATATGGACAATCTGAAGAAACAGACATAGCTGGTGGTTGCCAGGGGATGGGGAATGGGGGAATAGGAAGCTATTGGTCAAAGGGTACAAACGTTCAGTTATAATATGGATTGGTTCTGGAGACTACAGTTGATAATAATGTCTTGTGTACTTGAAATTTACTAAGATAATAGATCTCAAGTATTCTCACAATAAAACAAGGCATTAGTTACTATGTGACGTAATGGCTGGGTTAATTGGCTTGACTGTGGTAACCATTCACATGATGTATTTATCAAAACATCATGTCGTACACCTTAAATACACACCATTTTTATTCGTCAATGATTCCGAGAGTCACCAGGAAATATACAGAAAATGCTACACGATGGCACGTATTCGTGGGCACATCAGTTAGTAAACAGTCCATTTTACCTTTGCACGACTCTCTGGTTTGGCAAGGCGATCACAGCGCATGGCATCCAGTTCCTAACTCGTGGCTGCTTTCTCTTCTGGCCGCAGGGCTGCGAGGCCTGATGCTGTCAGTCATGCTGGCGTCTCTCATGAGCTCCCTGACCTCCATCTTCAACAGCGCCAGCACGCTCTTCACCATGGACCTCTACACCAAAATCCGGAAGCAAGCCTCGGAGAGAGAGCTCCTCATCACTGGGCGGTGAGAGAATCTTGGTTTTCCTGTCTTAAATTTCTCTGGAAAGATAGAGACATAGAAGTGAAAGAGTTGCAGAGCGAGTCAAGGGACATTGGAGGACATTGAACCCGACTCTATCTCTTTCCAGATATGAAATTTGGGGCCATATTTTCCAAGGAAATGTTGCTTTTTCAGATTTTCAAATGCCTCTGATTGTCTATTTATGCCTCCCCTCACAGCCGCTCCCAACCACATCTTCGTGAAATCCCATCAATGTCTTTCATGGGGTATAAAGTTTCCATCGACTCTCACAGGTTAAGGCATCATCTCTAGAACCTTCCATGCATATCACAGGCAGGAAGTAATAGATTAGGGACCTCCACCCACTACCACAGATGAGTTTACCAACTGCATTCATTAAAAACGGGGAGTCGGGAGAAACTAACCACCTCTTTAAAAGATGGTGCGTTGCTGAAGATAGTAACAATCGCTTTGGTAAATGAAGCGCTTGGAGAAATTCCAAGGGCTCGGTTGGTCCAGATGGTGACTCTGGGTAAATGGTACAGGAGAGGAAGACCAGTAAGGCCTCTGTGCTTCTGTGGTAGAAGAGTGTTGGGCTAGAATTCAATAGGTCCAGGATGCAGTAGTCCACTGATGGGGCAATGATCTTGGGTATGAGTCCCCTCTAAGTTTCAATGATCAGCTAATGAGTTTCTCTTTTCCTCTCTTTCTTATCAAATGCCTACTATCTCCCAGAATACAAATATGAAAAAATGGCACATATATGAAAAATAAGTTCACGCTTCATGGGATTTATGCCCTGTGGTGACAAAAGGTGCTAGGAAGATGCCCAGGGACATGGCTCAGTGGTTGAGCATCCACCTATGAATCAGGAAGTCACAGGTTTGATTCCTGGTCAGGGCACATGTCCGGGTTGTGGGCTCAATCCCCAGTGGAGAGCGTGTAGGAGGTAGTTAATCAATGGTTCTCTCTCATCATTGATGTTTCTTTCTCTCTCTCTCCCTCTTCTTTCCTCTCTGAAATCAATAAAAATATATTTTAAAAATCGCTAAGAAGAACATTAGAGCAGGATTAAAGGATGGGGACTAACCGAACACAGTGCTCAGGGGGTCCTCATGGAAGAAGTGGCATTTGAGAAGAGCCCTGGAGAGAGTGTGGGGTGAACCCCGAGGCTCAATGTGGAGGAGCATTCAGTGCTGCCTGTGGTCCTCCCCAGTCACGTGTGGGGTGTGTGGGGACAGCAAGAGGTGAGGTTGGCCTATGAGAGTGATAGGATACCAATCAGAAAGGTGGGGGTCGGGGAGATCACGCTATTCTGGCCATAAGAGGACTTTGGATTTTATTCTGCGTGTGGCAGCAAACAGCTGAAAACAGCTGAAGATAAGAGAGCACAGGACACACACCGTTTGCTTTCGGGTGATGACGACAACGGCGATAGGAGGTGTTATTTCATGAATCTTCACTGGGTTCTGGGCCCTGTGCTTGGACCGCCCGTGGTTCATCACACTTAGTTATTGCAAGGTTGCAGAAGTTTTGTAGAGCTTAAATGAGGCCCTGTGCCTCAGTCTCCCCGCCCCCCAAATGCTTGTCCCCGTTTCCCCCAACTCCCACCTTTCTGTTTCAGGTGAGCATAGACAAGCCATGGCCTTTTACAGAGAGTCCCGCAAATTACTATTAGCTGTTTATTCATATGACAAGCACAGAAGAATATTGCGAAGTTTTAAAAAGCAAATCTGCTTGGTTTTGCTCCTGACCTCCAGGAGCAAAAACGAATAGATTTTTACTGCATCTCAATATTTTAACCTATTCCTTCCACCCGCCAAAGTACTCGAGCAGCAAAAACACACAAATTAGCATTTCTGGCCAATTCACTCCGCATTCTGGGACAGAGGGAGGATATTTGCATTCTAAAGGGTGCACCCTGACTCAGTTTCTCTCAGCCAGGAAAAAAAGACCAAAATAGGAGTCTGCTTTCCGTGTCCTACAAATGATTACTTACACCTAGTGTTTTGCGCTTCTTTTTCTAATTGCTACAGTGCATGAACTGCATTAGAGAATCATTAACCGGACGCTGACATTGGAACTGTTTTTATAAATGAATACTTAATCTCATCGTTGAAGCTATTATGAGTGATTATAGGCTAGCAATTGCTTTATTGGCATTTACTCGCAGATCGTCCTAAGCAATGGCCTGGCATGAGGGTTGAAGGACCTTGAATTTCCTGGGGGGGGAGGGGGCAGGAAATCAATGAATGGCCCCAAGAATGCATTCAAGAACTCAAGCACGGTGGACGTACCAGCAATGCTTCTGCTTAATCATCACATGCTTTTGTTTGCTTCCCAGGCTGTTCATCATCCTGTTAATTATCATCAGCATTTTGTGGGTCCCGTTGGTACAAGTATCTCAAAACGGACAGCTGTTTCATTACATAGAATCCATTTCCAGCTACCTGGGGCCGCCCATCGCCGCTGTCTTCCTGCTCGCCATCTTCTGCAAGAGAGTCAACGAACAGGTGCGTGGACGTGTGGGGACTTCTTATCCTGCTGGGGTAAACGTCTTTCTTGCACTGGGAGGAAAATGCATCCTTTCCACCCAGTTTTTACAACTCGAGGCCCGTCAGCTCTGCAAATTGTGTCACGTAAGTCAGAGTTCTGTTCACGCTACAAAATAAGTCACAGGTTTTTGAATCTATGTACAACATAAAAGTCACAGTAAACTTAAGCTTGGGTCAAAGTAGACTGTACAGTTTTCCCCCCGCTATCCGTAAGCCAAAATGGCATAAAGTGAAGAGGCATGTACCCTTGATTTATATGGAAATTTTTTGAGCATTTCAGGCCCCCAAAATATCCTCTCTTATGCTTTTTTATGTTGATTTCAGAGAGGAAGGGAGTGGGAAAGAGAGAGAAACATCAATGATGAAAGAGAATCATTGGTCAGCTGCCTCCTGCACGCCCCCTAGTGGGGATCAAGCCCACAACCTGGGCATGTGCTTTTCATCAAACCCAGGACCCTTCAGTCTGCAGGCCAACACTCTATCCACTGAGCCACACCAAATAGGGGCCCTACCTCTCTTAGGCTTTTCATACATTAGGACACATCTCGCTAATGGACTCACAAAATACATCAAGATGAAGCACAGATGCTCACAGACACAGTGCAAAGCTAGGTGGCCTGATGCTGGGACGCTGAGTGTGGTTCTGGGGAAGGACCTTGGCGGGGTCACTCTCATGGCTCCCCTGCATTTTGCCTCTTTTCGACTTCTTTCATAAAAGTAAAAACCCTCTTGAAATTCCTTTCCTTCAGTGAAAACGGGTACTAACATACATCTTTCCTGAAAGCAAAGTGGCACGTAACACAAACTTCTGAAAAGCGGGGTGTCCCTGTAGCGCCCACAAGTTGGAGAACAAACAATGCCAAGGTATTTCAAGGCCACGGAGGGCAACAGGCCACTAGCAATCACACGCATCGGCATCTTTTTCCTGCTGTGATGGCCTTGCCCTCAAGGTTAGCCATGGATGGGTTCTTTTTTGTGGTTGTTGTTAATCCTTACCCAAGGATACCTTTCCATTGATTTTTAGAGAGAGTGGAAAGGAGGGGGACAGACATAGAGCAACATCGATGTGAGAGAGACACATCAATTGGTGACCTCCCGTAGGCACCCCAACCAGGGCCGGGGATCAAGCCGCAACCGGTATGTGCCCTTGACTGGAATCAAACCCAGGATCCTTCAGTCCAGAGGCCGATGCTCTATCCACGGAGCCACACCAGCCAGGGCCATGTGTAGCGCTTAGTGAAGAAAGCAGGTAGATGGTCATGATGACCTCCTAGAATGAGATTCTCCTCTTCTCTAAATGCCCTGGTTTTGTTCTTGCTTCTTTTCCAGGGAGCCTTCTGGGGTCTCATCATCGGTCTGCTGATTGGCCTAGTTCGTATGATTGCAGAGTTTGCCTACGGAACAGGGACCTGCTTGGCTGCCAGTAACTGTCCCAAAATCATCTGTGGCGTGCACTACCTGTACTTCGCCATAATTCTCTTCGTAGTTTCCATCGCGGTCGTCCTGGGAGTTTCCCTGTTAACAAAACCCATTCCTGATGTGCATGTGAGTGATGAGAATCAGCTATATGCTCCTTTTATTCTTTTAAGTATATTTTATTGATTTCTGAGAGGGAGAGAGGGGGAGAGAGAGAAACATCAATGATGAGAGAGAATCACTGGTCGGCTGCCTCCTGCGCACCCCACACTGGGGATGGAGCCCACAATCCAGGTATGTGCCCTGACCGGGAATCGAACCCAGACCTTCTGGTTCATAGCTCCATGCTCAACCACTGAGCCATGCCAGCCAGGCCAGAAATAATGTAAAATAGTGTGTTTTTGTGAATGAGCGTGGCAGAAGCCCTTTTCTTTGTTGTGTATGTTTCCCCACGCTGTGGGGTTCTTTGCACTGCACAGTAAATGCGCAGCTATGTTGTTGTAAACACTTGCTCATCACTCATGGACCTGTCTGTGGTCTCTGGGCAGCTATATCGTCTGTGCTGGGCTCTTCGGAACCGGACAGAGGAGCGAATCGATTTAGACGCAGAAGAGCAGAGTCAGGAAGAAGTTGCTGATGATGTCGATGAAGGTAATGTCTGGTTTGCATTTGGTTTGAGAACTCTCTCTCTTGCCTTGAACTGTCGATTCATCGCTTTAGTGTGTTTACATGGAGTTGTTTGTAGGATGTTCTCTATTTCAAGAAACTCATGACTACAAGGATCTCTATCACACCCTGTGTGATATAAGACGCAAATGTTTTCCCCAGCTTGGCACCCGTTTGACTTGTTTATTGGGCTCTATGCTATGCAAAAGTTTTCTATTTTTCTTTTAATATATATTTATTGATTTCAGAGAGGAAGGGAGAGGGAGAGAGAGAAACATCAATGATGAGAGAGAATCATGGATCAGCTGCCTCCTGCACTTCCCCTGCTGGGATTGAGCCTGCAACCTGGGCATGTGCCCTGACCGGGAATCAAACCGTGACCTCCAGGTTCACAGGTCGACGCTCAACCACTGAGCCACGCTGGCCGGGCTCCATTTTTCTATAACTGGAGTCATCTGTGTTTTCTCAGGGATATTCCTCTAAAGCATAGACATAGTTGTCATCATTCTTTGCTGTCATCCGCATGACCTTGATGGGAGTGGGATTTCTGGAGCTTTGTGATCATTTGTTGTTTTTATAATTTTTAAAAAAAATATATTTTATTGATTTTTTACAGAGAGGAAGGGAGAAGGATAGAGAGTTAGAAACATCGATGAGAGAGAAACAACGATTGGCTGCCTCCTGCACACCCCCTACTGGGGATGTGCCCGCAACCACAGTACATGCCCTTGCCCGGAATCAAACCTGGGACCCTTCAGCCCACAGGCCGACGCTCTATCCACTGAGCCAAACCAGCCAGGGCTGTGATCATTTGTTTATCTTTCTTTGGTTCAGAGGATCCTGGAGAAACGCCTGGGTGTTGCAGGAGAGTGTATGAGGCGTTCTGCGGTTTGCAGAGGAAAGGCCCCAAGCTGAGCAAAGAGGAGGAAGAAGCCCTGAGGAAGAAGCTGACCGACACGTCCGAGAAGCCCCTCTGGAGGACCGTGGTGAACATCAACGCCGTCGTGCTGCTGGCCCTGGCCATCTTTGCCCACAGCTTTTTTGCCTGAACCCCACTGGGGCCCCTGGAGGATGGATGAAGCAGAGGACATCATTGATCTTTCACCTGTGGAGTTCGTGGTGCTGTGAAAGGGAGACACGCAGTTGCTGATTTTATCCAGTAACTCTAGGCATGACTTTTAGCTTTTGCTGTTCCTTTGTGTCAATGGAGGAAGAGCTGATCATTCAGAAGCCAGTGAGCTGTCTCCCTATGGTGCTGTGTAAACCAGGAGAGTTTGGGAATAAATTATTTTTGTATGTAGCTCATCAGATAGATTGCTCTGTGTCAAACTTGCTTCTTGCTGTTTCCAGAGATTTCCACGTAGAAGGACTACCTCCCCCTACTCTGCCTCACCTAGGACACCCTCATTGGAAAAACAGTGATGTTGTCCTCCCAAATTCACCTCTCTGATCTCAGGGGCTTGAAAAATAGGAATGGTTCCTAGAAGTTGAGGCGAAGTGAGCTGGAAATGCCATGGTGACTGTTTTTACGAACTTTTTAGAAATTTTTCGTTTCTGCCTTCAATAAACTCATCCTCCACTAAAAGTTAGCATGTGAGCCATTGATTTTCCTAACCACTTTATTAAAACACTAGGGGCCCAGTGCACAAAAATTTGTGCACTCGGTGGGGTTCCTCAGCCCAGCCTGTGCAATCTCACAGTCTGGGACCCCTTGGGGGATGTCCACCTGCTGGCGTGCCTGGCCAGCCTGGGTGAGGGGCTGAGGGCTGTTTGCAGGCTGGCCAAGCCCCGCAGTGGGGACCCTCACCCCATGGGGGTGTGGCCAGCCTGGGTGAGGGGCTGAAGGCCGTTTTCAGGCTGTCCACAGTCCCTTCAGGGTTCAGTCCCTACAGGGATGCCTGGCCAACCTGGGTGAGGGGCTGAGGGCCATTTTCAGGCTGCCCACAGCTCCCATTGACCCAATGTGCCAGCGAGGCTGGCTGGAATCAGGTTTCTGGAGTTTATTTATCTTCTATAATTGAAACTTTGTTGCCTTGAGCAGAGGCCTGGCCAGCCTAGGCAGGCAGTTTCAATTCCATCACTGGTGCAACAGAAGCCTCCTGTTTGCTCTAGCTCCGTGGCTTCCCGCTGCCATCTTGACTGGGTTAATTTGCATACAGCCACTCTGATTGGCTGGTGGGCGTGGTTTGGCTGGTGGGCATGGCTTAGGTGTCTCAGAGTGATGGTTAATTTGCATATTGCTCTTTTATTAGATTAGATAATTCACATATCATAAAATGTATCTATTTCAAGTATACAGTTCAAACAGACTCAGATACATAAAACAGACGGACAGCAGTCAGAGGGGAGGGGGTTGGAGGCTGGGTGAAAAAAAGGTGAAAGGTTACACAAAAACAACATATATATGTATATATGTATATATGTATATGTATATATGTATATATGTATATATGTATATGTATATATGTATGTGCACACACACATACATATAACACATAGACACAGACAACAGTGTGGTGATAGCTAGAGGGAAAGGAAGAGGGTGGGAGGGAGGAGGTGGAGGTAGGTAAAGGGGGGATAAATGGGGATGGAAAGAGACTTTCTTTGAGGTGATGAGCGCACAATGCAATAGGGGCAGATGATGTTTTCTTGAGCTGCACACTTGAAACCTGTATGGTTTTATTAACCAATGTCACCCCATAAATTCCATTAAAAGATAAATAATAGAGTGTACAGTTCCATGTATTTTAGAATTGTCACAGTTGTGCAGCATTGCCACAATTTAATTTTATAGACTAATGTTAGTTTATTCATTGGCACTGTTACCTCACTATATATCTTTTGTCTTTTTCTGTGCTGTTTTGACATTCTAAATGACAATTCTCTCTATGTGGGCTTATATATAGCTTGAAAACACACTGTTTTAGAAGTAAATCAACAAATTAAAATGTTCTTAATAAATTACATAAGAAACACCTACCTATGATATTGTTATGAATATTCAAACAATGCTTTGGTCTACAGAATTTAATATAATACTCCCCACTGACAGCTCATCTCTCCCATCCACCCCCACTAACTTTCCGAATAACTGTTAGTGTAAAGTTTTTGTTAAAGTAATTTTTCTAGTCATTTGTATACGTGTATGAACGTACACATATTTCTACATTATGCAATCTTACTTCCTGTGTTGTTCCATGACTGGCGTTTTCATATAAAATTTATTTTGGAGATCTTTGCCTATTGGTACATATAGGTATCCCTTCTTTTTTGTTCATCTTCACCTGAGCATATTTTTCCCCATTGATTTTTAGAGAGAGTAAAGGGAAGGAGGGAGGGACAGAGGGAGGGATGGAGGGAGGGGGGAAGGGAGGGAGGGAGAAAGAACAGGAAGCTTGGAAGTCATGGTTTTGGTGTGTTTATTTTTATCAAAGTAATACATTTCATTAGGGGACCAAATGCAGTTTAATAGGACACCTGTACGGTATCTCTCCTGGCTGTATCTCCCAGCCCCATTTCCACGTGACCTCGTCACACCCAGAGGAGGTAGATACTATAAGCACCAAGGTTCCCATTTTTCCAAAGTGAAAAAAATACACAGTCGAGACAAAATAATTTATCACAACAGACACAACGAATCATTCGCAAAACCAGACTCAGGATCCAAGACAATCGAGCTGCTTCGTGCCCACACCGTCCACCAGCCATCGACCCTGGCCCTGTATCCTCTCCAACCTCAACAGTACCACATGCTCCACACAAGGCCAAGTGTGCCCAGCAATGCCAGCCACATGGACCTCTCCACGCTTCCCTCTCCCCTTCCTAGCTTCAGGGGAACATAAGGGCTCGGCCAACAGTGACCTCTGGGTTTCCTTCCACAAGAGCAAGCCACTTCTTAGCCTGCTGAGCCATTTTCACACCCAGGGACCACATCTCAGCTCCATGGAGCCCCAGATCCCAGCTCTTCTCTAAGCTCGCCTGAGATCAGTCCGTGCTAACTAACATCCTGACCTTCCCTTCACGTTCCTGAGACTCTGTTACCATAGAGTTGAGATTTCACAGGTGGAATGGAAAGAATTCTACTTAAAGTCATTGCATTTTAAAAAACCTTCTCCCGGGGACACAAACATGTTCAACAAGAAATACACTCCGCTTCGCGAGATGTGTGGAGCACTCCCACCAGGAACAGAGGCCGCCTGCCCTAGCCTTGGTCAGTGGGTGATGGCCGGCCTAGACAACTAGAAAGAGTAAGGGCTGTGGCCACGTGAACTCACGGGGAGGAGGATCTCGGGCTAATTGTTCAGGACAGTGTGGTGGCTTTGAGATGGCAGATCACCCCCCCTCCCCCCACAAGAAGCACATTTGCTCTGGGACATAACACAGAGTCAACGTCTAAGTCGATATGTCAACACCCACATCATGAGGAAGAGTGGCCCTGGGAATGCATGGTAGTCACCTCAGAGTATACTTGGTGCAGCCAGAGGAAAAGGTTAACGCCGAAACCAAGCCTGTGTTCATGAGTAACGCCCATATTCGTCATTCAGTCCACACACACGTTGCCGAGGGGCTAAAACATTCCAGGCACCGCAAATGCCAACGTCAGTGAAGTGCCAAATACATGGCACCCCCGGTGGACATTTTTAAGGAGACCAGAAAATCCTCTTGACTCAAGATTTATCTTCCCCACCCCGACCCCCCCTGGGCCTGCGGAGTTGCAGATGGTTTGCTCCGTATCATTATTCTTGACTGACTGCTTTTGAAAGGTTGCCTTGCTGGCGGTGGCCGGGCTGTGGTCTTTCCTCTGACCTTCCACAATGGTAAAAATGCCTCCGTTGTGACAGCAATACTTCCATCTGGCTTCGTGCCCCTTTAGGGTCAGTACTACACTCAGGGCCCCCAATGTTCTCTCCTTCAAAGGACAAGCACCCAGGAGAGGGATCAGCAAGCTCCCCACTCAGCTTCCATGAGTTGATCAGTATATCGGATTGGTTTTTTCTTGTGTCAAAATAACAACTTGACAGAGTGAAATCTTTCTATTAAAAAAAAAAAAGGATAAGGGGGATCCAACAGAGAAAGTGCAGGAACCAGGGAGGCCACAACTCTGGAAACTGATAGTCAAGGCTCACAAACAATGTGGACATGCTCCATCGACCTGAGACGTACGTGCCCCGGCATCGCGAGGGTTCCGTTTCTCAGTCGGCATTCCCAACAATCAATGGGTGGACTTTTCTCCCCCGGCTCTGACATGCTATGCACAGCTGCCTGTCTCACACTGGCCTCCAACACCTAAGTTCACAGCAAACTCGTTACCTTGGTCCGGTCTCCTATAATGACACATGTATACATTTATCGACTGGGCAAAATTTACAACCGGCTGATTCCCCTTCAACACCCCAGGATGGGACTAGCGGGGGGCAGAGTAAACAGTCTGGCCTTTATGAGAGCGAGTCAGCAGCCAAGGGCAGGACTCAGGCGAAGAACGCGTGGCAGAAGATGGCCACGGCCAGCAAGATGATGCCGTTGATGTTGACCACTGTCCTCCACAGAGGCTTCTCGGACGTGTCGGTCAGCTTCAGCTTCATGGCTGCCTCCTCTTCCTTTGTCATCTTGGGGCCCTTCTGCTGGTCCAGGCCACAAAACAGGTCATAGGCCTTCCTGCAGCATCCTTTTTTCTCCTCAGCCGCTTCTGTGTTGGGGAAAAGGAATAAAAGAATTGTTGGCTACAGAAGCAGGAGGAACTGAAAGGTGTGGCTCGGTGGTTGAGCCTCGACCTATGAACCAGGAGGTCACGGTTCGATTCCCGGTCAGGGCACATGCCCAGGTTGTGAGCTCACTCTCCAAGTGTGGGGTGTATAGGAGGTAGAGGATCCATGATTCTCTCTCATCATTGATGTTTCTCTCTCTCTCCCTCTCTCTCTCTCTCTCTCTTCCTCTCTAGAATCAATAAAAATCTATTTTTAAAAATTCTCTTGGGGGAGAAACAAGATGGCGGCATAGGGTAGACACCGCATATGCAGCTGTGAACAACTATTTCAGAAAAACCACGAAAAGAACACACGGACACCACTTGCACCCGCAGGACGGCTGGCTGAGTGAAAATCCTACAACCAGAGAAGAGTCTGAGACTCAGAGCAGCAGCGGAAGCAAAGTACAGAGGTACGGAGGCGC